>VBVQ01002549.1:953-16091 GCA_011636635.1 Tetramorium simillimum
GTTCAGCCGTTATTGAGATCCGATAATCGAAGGATTTCTGAATACGACGTCTCGCGTAATAAAGGCACGGCCGTGTCTCGGCGGTCCGCGTAACTTGGCGCGCGAGACACTACCTTGACTCTTGATAACGATTAATTTTCATTTTACTGGGTCATCACTAAAGCTCGGGACTTGGTACCGTTTTCCCCCACTCTACGCTCCTGCTAACGGCCCAGCGCCACAAGAAGAGCGCGGTGCGCCTATAGGGTGCTGCTTCTTGCGGCGCTCGGCGGGCTCGGCCGCTAGCAGGCGCGTAGAGTGGGGGAAAACGGTACCAAGTCCCGAGCTCTGGTCATCACTTTCTTTAGAACTGTTTTCTTGAAGTTGCTAAATTCGATCTAGTCTTTCCTTTGTTAAAAGCGTGCACAGTCTTTTATTAAACATCAACTTCAGTAAAGTGACAAGCTAGGTTCGTCTTGACGTACACAGCTCTTTCGAAAAAATGGATTGTAAATTTGTTTATATAAAAATTAATTGATTAGAACCAATATGTTGTGAAGTGGACAGGAATACGTACTATCGGTTGAAATGTAAGTAAATTATTTTTTCTACGGTTAATGAAAATATTTGTTGATTAAACACAATTCGTAGATTTTAAAATTATTAAATATTCAGTAAAAACATATATTTTACAGGTATCAATAACTATGCAGTGGATTTTGTTTTTAATTAATAGAAAAAGAAATATTAAAAATAGAAGAAAATATAGTAATAAAGAAGAAAAAATTAAACAACTAAAAAAGTTTCAGCAGCAGACGGTAATATCGAACCAGAAATTTTAAGAGGTGTCAAAAAGATAAAAAATAATCAAGAATTAAAATCATGCGATATAGAAATGTCAAATGCAGAAGTCAAAAGAAAAATTAAGAAATCCTTGCAAGATATTTTATATGATATTAATAAAAGAAAGGAAGCAGCAAAAGAACGTCGTCATAAAGAAAAGTTAAAATTACTAAAAGAATTATGTAAGTTAGAAAACTAATTATTAGGAATTGTTAATTGTTTGTTGTTTTAGAAAAATTAGATTTTTAAAAATATGATGCAGAGTTACGATCTGTTAATTTTATATTTTTTATGTATATTGTTTAGTGATAGGAATTTATGTAGTAAAGGAACACTTGAGTTCAGAATTAAACGTGTATTTGACACAGACTGTTTATAACGCGAGTATATATGTATATATTTATAAACGTAGTGGTATAACGGAAAGTAATACGTGCGGACTGTTTAAGCGTTGCGCAAAGAAGAACATAGAGTACGCGAATTATAGTTAACGAAAAAGAATTAGCGCACGCACGCTGCGCACACAAGCGCTACGAACTTTTTAAGCACTAAACTTACATATAATAGAGCGTCTTTTTGATTCGTTTTCTCACACTCCTCCTATCGATAAGAGCTCTAGGAACAAGCACAAGTTTTATTTAGATTTAACATCTCTACACACTTATTATGTTTGTGTTTAATTAACGGCTTTGTTAAGATGTCACCCAGCATTAAATCTGTTTGTAGATAATGAATACAATTTCTTTCGCTTCAACCAGTTCGCGAGTAAAATGGAAATTAATATCAATGTGCTTGCTCCGTTTATGATACACAGCATTTTTCGACAATTGTATCGCACTTTGGTTATCGCAGAATACATCAGTTGGAGGCGTTACGTACTTCTCAAAACCCATATGAATTAAAAGTCGTTTTATATAAACTATTTCACGCGAAACTTCCGATAGTGCCGCATACTCTGCCTCCATGGTAGATAGAGCTACAGATGTTTGTTTCTTGGATTTCCAACTAATTGGACCAGTAGATAGTATTGAAACGTTGCCCGAACAAGATCTACGATCATCGATGTCTCCTGCCCAATCCGAATCGGTATATGCTGTCAGACACCTTCCATCTTTGGCGTAAGTAATTCCATATTGAGATGTTGCTTTTAAATATCTCAATATCCGTTTTGCGGTGATCCAATGATCCTTGCCAGGATCCGTACAGAAGCGGCTTAGTGTACTGGCCGCAAAAGCTATATCTAGACGTGTAGCGTTAGCTAAATAAATTAGTCCCCCGGCTAGTTCTCTGTAAGGTCGATTTTGCATTTTCTGTCTTTCTTCTTTTGTTGTCGGACTCATTTCTTTGGTAATCTTCAAGTTTGGATCAATTGGTGTCGATACTTCTATTGCGTGCTTCATGTTGAATTTTTCGAGTAATTTTTCAATATATTTCTCTTGTGAAAGATGTATTCTACCAGTTCCTTCTCGTTGCATATTAATTCCAAGGTTGTCGCTTATCTGACCAAGATCTGTCATTTTGAACGTTGATTTCATTTTTGATTTAATATATTCAAGTCTACTAAGTTCTTTTGATGCCAAAATTAAATCGTCGACATAAATAATGACAATTACTCGTTCTTTATTTTTGCCAAATATGTAGACACAAGGATCTGCCAATGTACGCTTGCCACCTGATTCCGTAATGTAACTGTCGAGCTTTTTATACCACTCTCGACCTGACTGTTTTAGCCCATATAATGGCTTCAGCAATTTACAGACCTTTTCTTCGTGTCCATGCTTGACGAACATTTCGGGTTGCTCCATATATATCTCGTCATTTAATTCTCCTTGTACATATGCCGAAATTACGTCCATTTGGTGTATATGCATCTCTTCATTTACAGATGCGGCGAGTAATGTACGAATCGTTTCGTATCTTGCTACGGGAGCAAAGGCTTCTTCGTAGTCTATTCCTAATTCTTGTGTGTGTCCCCGAGCAACTAATCTCGCTTTATATTTTTCAATTTCACCATGCTGATTAGTTTTAGTCTTAAAGACCCATCGGTTTGTTAAAATCTTTTTATTAGATGGCCTTGGTACAAGAATCTACGTTTTATTTTCTCGTAAGGTATCGTACTCCTTTTTCATCGCGGTTAGTCATTCTTCTTTGTCATCTTGTTCCAACATTTGGGGTACAGATTTCGGATCTGATTGTTGTACTCTTCCGAGTTGATAAACTTTTTGTGGTCTACCAGGTTTACCTGTTCTTATTAATTTGGGGCGACCTGCTCCTCGGCGTGACACATTAGATACATTATTTTCTTGTACGTTTATTTGGGGATCATCTGATGAATCTTCTTCTGTTTCTTCTTTAAGGCTTTCGTATTCCGATGAATTGTCCTCGTCGTTAATATTTTCCTTGTGTTGATTCGGATGTTCTTCATCTGTCATCGTAATTTTATTTGGTATTGTAAGAATTTCTTCTGATGGAACATCTATAGAGGGCTCAATTCTTTCAAAGAATTTCACATCACGCGCCTTGATGACTGTTTTCGTCCCCGGTTTCCACAACCGATACGCCTTTGATTCCTCAGAATATTCTACTAGCAAGTACTCGTCTCCTTTTGGTTGAAAATTCTTTCTTCTTTGGCCTTTATTTAATGCAATTGTTTTACTGCCAATAGTTCTGAAGAAACCTACATATGGTTTGCTTTGCGTCCACGCCTCATATGGTGTGATTCCATCGAGACACTTCGTTGCACATCTATTTTTCAGGTACGCCGCCGTATTTATTGCTTCACCCCATAATGATTCAGGAAGATTAGCTTGTAATATTATACATTTGGCCATTTCGACTAACGTACGGTTGGCTCGCTCTGCCACTCCGTTTTGCTGAGGTGTATATTCGACGCTTAACTGACGCTGAATTCCTTCTTCCTTGAGAAAATCATTGAATTCTTTTGACAAATATTCTCGCCCATTGTCCGTGCAAAGTTTCTTAATTCGTTGACCAGTCTGATTTTCCACTCTTTGTTTGTAATTTTTGAAGGCCTGAAGAACATCTGATCGATTTCGAAGCATTACGACTTCCGTATATCTGGTACTATCATCTATAAAAGTAACGAAATATTTAGCTCCTCCAATTGATTCGGTACTCATAGGTCCGCAAATGTCAAAGTGTACTAATCCTAAAATTTTCTTTTCGCGATTTTGTGATGGTTTGAACGATTGAACATGAATTTTACATTTTGTGCACACCTCACAATTTAATTCGTTTATTCTCGACGCGAAATTCATACCAATGACCATATCTTTGTTTATCATTGTTTTCAAATCATTAATATTTAGATGGCCATACCTTTGATGCCACTTTTGCAAATCAATTTTGTTTTTATCGTCTACAAACGCTGCACATTCTATCTTTTCATTAACTACATATAGTTGATCGCGTTTAGTTGCCGTAAGTACTATTGAACCATCCTGTCGATTAATAGTTGCTATATTTTTCTTAAATGTGACTGTATAATCATTTTCCGTAACACTCGATACTGACAAAAGATTATTACGTAATTTTGGAACATACAACGCATTTTTCAGAGTTTTACGGAGTTCGTTACATTTTTATTCAATCTTACATCTAAATTTATGTCACCAGCGCCGTTTGATTTCACAAAATGTTCCGCGGCTGTGTATACTTTTAATTGATTATCGTTATTTATCGTTTTAAAGGATCGCTCGTCATTGCACATGTGCTTCGTCGCGCCGCTATCAAGATACCAAGTTTTTGATTTATCTATAATTTCTGCGTTACATGCAATCGCGGTCATCGTATCGCTAACCTCATTTGACTCGTTACTTTTTGGCTTCGCTTTACAATTTCGACTCATGTGCCCGGTTTTACCGCAATTGTAACATTTTCCGATAAACCTGTTCGCGATTGGTCTCGAATTGTTATCTTTCGACTTTACGTGTGAATGTTTTGAACGCCCTTTCGCTAATAACGCGTTATTATTATTTTCGTTTATTTTATTAACACGGTCGTTCTGTCTCGCTTCTTCCTCGATAAGCTTTACCTTTAAGCTGTCGAGTGTTGGTATTTCATCGCGAGATTCGATAGCTACACTAAAGTTTTCGAATTCGGTCGGTAACGAACCTAATAACATTATCGATAACAACTCATCTGGTATTTCGAT
Source organism: Tetramorium simillimum (assembly GCA_011636635.1). Taxonomy (NCBI): domain Eukaryota; kingdom Metazoa; phylum Arthropoda; class Insecta; order Hymenoptera; family Formicidae; genus Tetramorium; species Tetramorium simillimum. The sequence goes on from VBVQ01002549.1 coordinate 5,950, forward strand.
ACCCACTTCTTCAAGTTGTTCCGCATTGCGAACGAAGTCTGCGACATATTGCGTCATGGTTATGTTCGGCTTCTTCTCCATCCTCAGTAACTGCTTGTTACTGAGGCTGCTTTCCTCACAGGTCCTCGGGACTCGAAAACCGCCTTCAGTCCATCCCATGCTTCTTTTGACGATATAGCCTTCTTTACATGGTTGAGCTGGCCATGCGTGATGCTCAAATTTATTGTTACGCTTCGCAAGTCGCTCTCGTTCGTTCACTCTAATACTCGCGGAGTCACGCTCGCGGAAAGGAAGAAGACAGATTGTAAAGGAACGGTGTCTTTATAACAAACTCAGTTATACAGGAACGAGGTTAAGGGAGCGGGCGACACGTCTTCTCGACACGAAGACTAGCGCAATTCTGGTCTCTCTTGCCGTTGACTTCTCCTGGCAACGGCTGTCAACGCGGCCGAACGACGGCCACGTTCATCCCGTCCATCGACTCGTGCGAGCGGAGTCCACCGGGCGACTCGTAACATTATTAACGCCAATGCTTTAGAGTCTTTCTTTATCCACTCGTTCGCGTTTTCCGCGGGCTTTACTTCTGTGCCATCAACATACTGCCACAAGTCATTGAACACCAGTATGCTCTTCATCTGAACCTTCCACAGCTCGTAATTAACTTCAATTAATTTTTCGATATTTGCAAGACTAGTTGTAGTAGCCATTTTTCGTGTCCCTTTTACTTTTACTGAGTCTGTTTATTTGCACAAGATATCACGAGCCCAGGGCCCATAACCTGATAGGAATTTATGTAGTAAAGGAACACTTGAGTTCAGAATTAAACGTGTATTTGACACAGATTATTTATAACGCAACTATATATATATTTATAAACGTAGTAGTATAAGTAGTAGGAAAGTAATATGTGCGGACTGTTTAAGCGTTGCGCGAAGAAGATCATAGAGTACGCGAATTATAGCTAACGAAAAAGAATTAGCGCATGCACGCTGCGCACACAAGCGCCACGAACTTTTTAAGCACTAAACATACATATAATAGAGCGTCTTTTCGATTCGTTTTTTCACATTTAGAAATTATAAGTTTTTAATCTTACTTGTCCATTAAATAATAAACTTTTATTTTTCTAATAATTTAATTTAGATGAGAAAGGATGCAAGAATCAAGAAAACAGTTCTAAAGAAAGTGATACCCGGTAAAATGAAAATTAATCATTATATACATTTATATTTGTATATTTTAATTTAATTACAGATAATGTATATTTTTATGTTAAAGACCTGAAACAATTCTCGAGAAAATGGTAACGAAAAAAATGAGAATTAATCGTAAATACGTTTATATTAATTTCATTTTTTATTTGTCCGAACCTTGTATAACGCATATCTTGCGCTGTTATACAGCCGGTTGAATAACTTGTAAAGTAGGCGTCGCACTGAAAAATGACCGAGATAAAAGTTGTAGGAAATGTCCCTGGCTATCCGATGGTGACGTTGACTATGACCTTGACCTTCAAGGTCATTTGAAGGTCAAGTCGATTTTTTTAAATGAAACCCCATATTTTTGATCCCGAATCGAAAAGAGCGGAAAATTTCATGTTCAAATATGACCTTGATTATTTTAAAAATTTGACCTCTGAAGGTCGAGCAATGATTAAGGCAGGGTCAAGTACAGGTAGGCCTGATACCTTGAAAAGTGGACGTCGCACAGAAAAATGACCAAGACAAAAGTTGTAGACTATTCGATGGTGACATTGGCTGTGATCTTGACAATCTTCAACTGCCATATTGGATCCGTCATCTTGAATTTTTTAAATATGATTTCAAATTAGTAACCAGCGATCTCAAAAACTCGTGTACTATGCAGTTTTCAGTCCAAATTCGAGAAAATTAAGAATTTTTGTCTACCATGTTGGATTTGTCCGCCATATTGAATCTGCCATCTTGAATTGATTTCAGATTCGAAATCAGCAACCTAAAAAACCCCCAGAAACAAAGGAGGAGGGCCCCTAAGGCCTATATTCGGCCCCCTTGGAATTTTAATGTAAATGAATAAAATCTATTTCTTGACAAAGAAAAAGTATATTTTTAATAATTTTAAGTGAAACGAGCGTGTTTTGGCAAATTAACCCTTTGATTGGTGGGGGTTTTTATAATATAACGGCTAAAAAAAATTCTAAAAAATATTTTCAAATTCTCACGTAATTTGCTTAAAACTCGTTACTCGGGGGTCGCTGAATACGAATCTGAAGTCAGATTTCAGAAATTCAAAATGGCGGATCCAATATGACGGACGAATTTTTGAAAAATGAACGAATTCGCTTGAAACTCGTTACTTGGGGGTTTGTGGAATCGCTGATTAGGAATGGAAACCATTTTTTTTTTAATCATATTTCAACAACTCAATACGCAAATGATAGCTACTCTTAAAGTTATCCAGGAACAACGACGTGGACGTGGCAGATATTGTTCACATCGGGGTGCTTAATTAACGTGAGTCCCCTTGTCTCTCACTCATATTTTTCATTTGTTTCATGAGCAATCGATAGGCATTTATTGCTTTTAATTCATATCTGAACGACAGACGGATTATGTAATTATTTCTCGCATTATAGTGTTATTTTACGCCAAAACACGCTCATTTCACTTAAAATCATTAAAAATATACTTTTTCTTTGTCAAGAAATAGATTTTATTCAATTACATTAAAATTCCAAGAGGGCCGAATATAGGCCTTAGGGACCCTCCTTCTTTTGGTGTATTTTAGTTAACAATTGTCGTCTACCACTTTTGGCACGAAATTTGGAAAAAAGCCTACCACTTAACCGGTTAAATATTGAGTTGTGAGACTGCAGTAATTCTATCTCTAAATTGGGTTTATTTTACTTACGCTAATGTGAATATTAGTAGTTCATCAATTTGAATGTTCATCATTGAGTACTCTTCTTGCTTCTGCCATTTCATTATTACTTTCAAGAACTATGTGTGACTTTTTTCTCTGATAGAGCTGGTTTTTTTTCATAGCTCATCTCTGTAATTTTTATATCAGGCGTCTTTATTGCTATTCATGTTGTTATTTTTTTATTTTTTGCTTGAACGTCTTGGATTTTTCCTACATCTTAAGATAACATGGCTCTTCTCACTCAACGTGAGCGAATAATTATTCTTATGATGAAAGGCTATGGAAATATGACGAGATCTATTGAAGATGTACAGATTTTATTCAACGATACTTTTAGGGTAGGAGCAGAACAGATATCCAAGTCGACTGTACAAAGGACAATTGCACGTTTCAATTTGAGTGGAAGTGTGAAGGATCTTCCTAGATCAGGTCGCCCTGTTACAGCAACTATCCAGAAAAACAGCTGGATGTTGCTCTCTCAGTTACTGAAGATCGTCACAGTACGGTTAGGAAATTAAATCAGCAACATGATATTAGTATTGGATCTACACATAATATTTTGAAAAAAAAATTAAAGTCATATCCATACAAAATTAAACTTGTACATGAACTGCTTGAAGATGGTTCTGATAGACGCCTTCAGTTTTGTGAATTGATGATGGCCCAAATAAATGCTGATGGAAATTTCTTCAATAGAATTTTATTTTCTGACGAAGCTACGTTTGAACTTAATGGCAATGTCAATAGGCATAATTTTAGGTTCTGGAGCGATAACAACCCAAGATGGATGTCTGATACTCGCAGTACTCAATATCCTCAAAAAATTGAATGTCTGGGCCGGGATTAATAATAACAGAATAGTTGGGCCCTTCTTCATTGACGGAAATCTTACTGCGGTAAAGTATAAAGATATGTTGCGAAATAGAATCATACCGGCGATTCAGGCAATTGTGGGCGATGATTTTCATCAGACGTGGTTTCAGCAAGATGGTGCAGCTCCTCATTATGGCCGAGATGTTCGTGCCTACTTAAACACAATATTTCCAACAAGGTGGATATGGAGAAGAGGAGCTATAGAATGGCCAACCAGATCCCCTGATCTTATACAACTTGATTATTTTTATGGGGTTACCTCAAAGATAGGGTATATCGAATGAAAGCAGCAAACCTCGATGAACTTCAACAGAGGATGAAATCATTGCCATTGATGCAGATATGACTCGCCAAGCTGTAGCAGCATTTTACAACCGCATAGCGTATTGCCAGACAGCTGGGGGCGAAAACTTTGAGCATTTGCTCAAATAAATAACTTCCAATCTTGCTGCAATTGCCTGGCTTCACCCTTCCATAAACGACTGGGATTGATGTCAGCCTTACCTTCACTGGCCGGACATCACCCAACCTTGCCTTAACCGGCTGGGATTGATGTCGGCCTTGCCTTCACTGGCCGGGCATCACCCAATCTCGCCTTAACCGGCTGGGATTGATGTCAGCCTTGTCAATCATCAGAGGTCACAGGACCCCGCACAAACCTTATGGAAAATGGCCCTCGGTTAAATTTGCTAAAATTGACATATGTAGTAGCCCTTGATGTTCTGATTAAAAGTGTTCACAGGCACAAAGCCCAAATATGAACAGTTTTTGAGATACGTATGGTTAAAAGTCGGAAAAATGGCCATTTTCTGACTTTTAACCATACGTATCTCAGAAACTGCCCATTTTTGGACTTCATGTCCATTATGACTTTTGATTATGGTAAGAACTAACTTTTCTGTAAGTTTCAGACGATTCGACCGAAATTCAATTTCCATAAGAGTCCAGACCCCAGCCGCTGTACGAGTGAAAAGGACCGTAGAGACCTCTGTTACAGGTGTGGGCAATCTGGCCACCAATTTAGAAATTGTCAAAACGCAGCGTATTGTGTGCTATGTCAAGAAGTCGACAAGCCTGCGAATCATCGAACAGGAGGACAAGCTTGCTCACCAACAATAAACAGGAAAGGAGGAAGGAACGAGTACGTCTCGCAGGGAATTGGAAGAGGTGTCCGGTCCGCAGTACACGGTGAGGGTTCCACACAGGGTATCCCCCCCCCGTCCCTGTACGGCCGGAGGGAAGCAGGAACCAACAAGTTGAGAGGATGGAGGTGGAGCTCTTGCCACCCTCACAACCCCCACTGCCACAAAGGCAATCGAGAGTGATGACGGACACGAAGGAGTCAGCAAAAGAGCAGTCGTATTCACGCCTGCAGTAGAGAGAATCCGACAGGCAATGTCAACCACTCAGGTTATGCCCAGGACATGCTCCTCCAGGGCATGGACGAGAGGGGCGTCGCGATGGCTATCGTTTCCGAGCCACATCGAATTCCGATAGGGGACCTTCAATGGGGCGGGCGCCCCAGACGGATTGGTTGCATTGGTATGGAGAAGGACAGAGCACCCGCTACCATATACAACGGTAGACTCGGGCGACAATTTTGTGTTGGCAAAATGGGGTGGAGTACTAATCATGGGTGTATATCTCCCACCAAGTTTGAGCACAGCAGAAATGGAGGGGAGATTGGACGCGATGACTAGAAGTATGAGACAACATCCCGCCCCGCTCATCGTTGCAGGGGATTTTAATGCCCATTCAATGACGTGGGGCAGCAGAAGGACAAACGCAAAGGGGCGCGTGGTTCTGGACTGGACGGCGGCACTCGGCCTCCTGTGTATGAATAGAAAAAGAGAGTACTTGCATAAGGACTCAGGGAGAGTCAATAGTTGACCTGACCTGGGCCTCTCCCCAGGTGGCGATGGGCTTCACCTCATGGAGAGTTATAACGGAGGAGGAATCCCTGTCGGATCACTTGTACGTGGACTTTGAGATTCTGTCCAAGCTAGGAAATTACCGCGTGAATCGGAACAGCCGACCGAACAGATGGTCGTTGAAGAGGCTCGACAGAGATAAGCTAACGGCGGCACTTCTAGTTAGCTCGTGGCCAGAGAGGGAAGAAGAGGACACTCGGACCATTGAGGAAGAAGTACTCGATCTAATGGAAGAAGTTACGCGAGCATGTGATGTGGAGATGCCGAGGAGCATCCCGCGCCCCAGAAAGGCCACATATTGGTGGTCTCAAGACAATGCCGACCTGAGGGCCGTCTCCATTAGATCGAGAAGAAGATGGTTGAGGTCGAAGCGCGGTAACGTCACTGACAGGGAGGAGGAGTATAGAGAGGCCTACAAGGAAGCGAAGAAAGTCCTCTGTATACAAATAAGAAAGGCCAAGACCAGGTCTTGGGGAGACTTGTTGGCCGACTTGGACAAGGACTCATGGGGCATGGCCTATAAAATCGTTAGGAAAAGGTTCCGCAGATGGTCTCCTCCAACCACAGAAACCCTGGACAGCGGATTTCTAGACAGAATCGTGGGTACTCTATTCCTTAATAAAGAAGATGAGGAGACGGAAGCCCGGCCGATAGGGAAAGGACCCCAATACGCACAGTGGTTAGAAGAATGGGAGTTCTCTGTAGATGAAATGCAGAGAGCCATCCGGAAAGTGGCTGAACGAAAAGCGGCTCCGGAACCTGATAGGATATCGGGGAGAGTAGTTGCCCTGACATATAGAGTGATAGGAAGTAAAATAAGGAGCCTCTTCACCAGGTGTCTGCGAGAGGGCTGTTTCCCCTCTCAGTGGAGGAGAGCCAATCTGGTTCTCCTCCATAAGGAGGGCAAACCGAGGAATGAGCCATCTGCGTTCTCGATGAGTTAGGTAAACTCCTAGAGAGAGTCATCGCCGGGCGTTTGGTGAGGCATCTAGCGGAGCGGGGGCCAGACCTGCACGAGAGGCAGTTTGGATTTCGTCGCGGGAGATCCACGAACGATGTAATATTGTGCGTGAAGTCGTTCACAAAGGATGCAGTGCAGGAGGGCGGGGTTGTGTTGGCTATCTCCCTAGACATCACCAACGCATTCAATACACTCCCGTGGAGCCGCATTAAGGAGGCACTGACTATCCACGAAGTGCCTGGGGAGAAGGATAGTCGGATCATGTCTGAGTGCGAGGAAGCTACATTTTAGAGACGAATCGGGAATCGACCGCACCAGGGAGGTATCATGTGGAGTGCCCCAAGGCTCAGTGTTGGGCCCACTTCTATGGGACCTGGGGTATAATCGGGTGCTCACGGAGGTGGCACTCCCGCTGGACTGTGTGACAATCTGCTACGCAGACGATACCATGGTCCTGGCGGCCGGAGGAGAATGAAGCTCGGTCCAGAGCCAACGAGGTGTTATCGGGGGTCGTTAGATCAATAAGATCACTCGGACTCGAAATTACCCCACGGAAGACCGAGGCGATTTTCCTTCGAGACAAGGAAAGAAGGAAGGCTCCACCGCAGATGGCGGAGAACGTCGGGGGAACAGAGATCATGATAGGTGAAAAAATGAAATATCTCGGCCTGACGTTGGATGGGAAATTGTCTTTCGAAAAACATTTTGAGAGCTTGGCCAGCCACCTTAATACGATAGTGGGCCAGTGCTGCGGGATTCTCCCGAATCTTGGAGGGCCGGAGAATAAAGCCAGAAGGCTTTACGCAACCGTAATACACTCCGTGGCATTGTATGGAGCACCAGTCTGGGCAGAAGAGGCGAGAACATCCAGAAAGATATGCGCCACCGTGCGACAGGCAAAGCGAAAGATTGCGATTAGGGCTATAAGGGATTATAGAACAGTGTCTTACACAGAAGCCACCCTGCTGGCAGGATATCCGCCAATAGAGATAGTCGCGAGCATGCAGGCCGAAGTATACCATGGAACCAGAAGGATACAAAGAGAGCAGAATCGTCTGGCTCTCACATGGAGGGAGACTCAAAGTCTCAGGACGGAGGCTAGGAAACGACTAATGCGTGACTGGAAAACATGGATTACAGAGACGGCACAATACGGTCAAAGGGTGGTCGAGGCACTGACCCCGAAGCTAGATGAGTGAACACTGAGGAAGTGGGGGAATCTGACATACAGATCCACCCAAATTTTAGCAGGACACAGATGCTTTGGGAGTTTCCTATTTCGAATAGGTAGAGATCCGACCCCCGAGTGCAACCACTGCACCGCGCGAGAAGACAAGGCCCAACACACGCTGGCAGAGTGCCCGGACGAGGAGAGATAGTCGCTGAGGATAGCTCTAGGAAGTGAAGATCTCGATCTGCCAACAGTGGTAGATAGGATCCTAAAGGAAGAAGATGCATGGACGGCGTTTCTCACTTTCTGTAAGACCGTGATGCTCCAGAAAGAGGTCCAAGAGCGAGCTCGGAGTAAAGTTACCCGTGCGGAGCTGCAGGGAGCGGGAGCGATGAGAAGCGGCTGCCGAGGTAGGAGAAGAGGCGGCAGAAGAGGTAGAGGACGAGGTGCAGCTGCACCGAACCGCAGGAGAGCAGTCAAACACGAAGTGGGATGAGGGTAGGCAGGGGGGAATTTTACAATTTAGAGAATTATTCTCTGAACTCCCCCCCCCCCACGAAAGGAAGGTTGCGACGTTAAGGAGGAACGGGTGACAACATTGTAACCCGGAAGCGCTGCCCATGCGGGGTAAACAAGTAGGACAGGGAGGTCAGAAGAGAGAATTTCTCTCTATCACCTCCAGGGAGCCTCGGCGATCGCGTCGAGGAAGAGAGAGTGATGGATAGGGAACGGAAACGTAGGAGGTGGTGTCGCCTACGTTTCAGTGAACAAAACACGAAAGATGGAGTCGTCTTTTGACGATGGCGCATGAGTGTCCGGCCGGTGGAAATGCAGATGCGTATCCCGGGACACCCATACAGCGCAAGGATGGACACCCGGAGGTGGTTTAGTGGTTATACCGGGCCTTACACGCGGGGGATGAGAGATTAGCTCTCATCCTCCAAGCCCGGGAATCCCACACTCCCCCCGCCTAGCCACACACGGCGGGGGAGCTGGTGCGTAATTCATTTCACCTTCGTAAAAAAAGGGTCCAGACCCCGCACACAACCTTATGGAAATTGAATTTCGGTCGAATCGTTTGAAACTTTCAGAAAAGTTAGTTCATACCATGCTAATTAAAAGTCATAATGGACAGCTTCTGAGATACGTATGGTTAAAAGTCGGAAAATGGCCATTTTTCCGACTTTTAACTATACGTATCTCGAAAACTGTTCATATTTTGGCTTTGTGCCTGTGGACACTTTAAATCAGAACATCAAGGGCTACAACATATGTCAATTTTAGCGAATTTAACCGAGGGCTACTTTCCATAAGGTTTGTGCGGGGTCCTTTTTAAAATGGTCAAGGTCATATCTGAACGTGAAATTTTCCGCTCTTTTCGTTTCTGGGATCAAAAATATGGGGTTCCATTTTAAAAAAATCGACTTGACCTTCAAATGGCCTTGAAGGTCAAGGTCAAGGTCACAGCCAAGGTCACCATCGGATAGCCAGGGACATTTCCTACAATTTTTATCTCGGTTATTTTTCAGTGCGACGCCTACTTTACAAGTTATTCAACCGGTCCGAGACTTTTTGAACACCCTGTATGTTCATGCTTAAAGTATTCACAAGGATTTTCATCATGGTATTCTTCGTTAGAAAAAATCGTGGACACAAGACTTAAGGAAATATTATAATTGCATACATGTATAATAATGTGTATAATAATGCATAGTAATATTTATAAATTTCATTTCAGATCAATTTTTTGCAGCAGATTCTTCTTCATTATCTGTTTTCGGAAATTTTATCACTTCTGCTGCAAGGCTCAATAAATAATCCATCACTCGATTAATTATCCTAAAAAAATTTAATTCCCCAATATTGAATTTTTCGGCGACATCTCTCATAGCACATTTATTAGCAGCATACCTAATAACATAGCGTACATTTCTATATTATGTTTTAGTAGAAAGAAATTCTATTTGTAATTAAAAATCTATTACGATACAAATGATAAAATATTGTTATCTGCCGCCGCGTCTTTTCTTGAATTGCGACGGTGATATGAGTTCTTTGGATCCGCTACGAAACAGGATTCTTGAGTACGGTCGGGCGAAGTAACTGGACACTTGAATTTCAACTGACTTGATGCTTTATTATGATATGAGATTGATACTTCTGTTACACGTATATCTTAACGTTAACAACGCGACTGTAATTTCTGAGAGAACCCCGCCGACTACTTTGTACGGTCGGGTTATATAGGACCTGACGTCCTACTTCCGATCGCGATTGCTGACTGATTGTTATCGATTTCAGCAAT
>VBVQ01002550.1:876-24212 GCA_011636635.1 Tetramorium simillimum
ATAGAATTTTTAATTTAAAATAAATGTACTTTGGAACACTAAATTAATCTAATTTCTTAGATTTTTTGTTGTTACAATTAATTTAATATGCTAACTAAATATAATAGTGTGTTTTTTTATAAATTAATAGGTATTACATGGTCTGGAACAATAATACACATTCATAGTTACTCTGTACTTATTTAAAAACGATTAAAGTAAATCATAAATAATTAAGTAAAGGTTAATAGAAGTATTTGACTATCTAATGCATATTGAAATAGTATTTTAAGGCATAACAAGGTATGAGTTTTTATGAAAAAATTTTTATTAAGATAAGTAGTCCATAGATTAAAGTAACAGATTTTCAATGAAAATAGAACTTGAATGATCGATCATAGCAATTTGTAGTTTAAAAAAAATAATAATAAAGAGAAACAAAAAATCAAGAATCTAAATTTAATAGAGAAAATTTATTTTAGAAAACGCATAAATGTCAAGTGAACAATTGGAAACGTTTTCGAGATTTCAAAAAATATTTTTTTGTTGAATATACTGTGTCTCTAAAATTAAGCCGTTTATGACAAAAGTGTGTATAAACTTTTTTTCATAAAATTATTTAAGAAATTATGTATTTCGTTTTTGGAATATACTTAGAAACCACCATAGGCTGCGTTCGGAAACGTCACTTCGTGTATCATTTTATCTCTGTTTAACATTTGATGAACAACAAGGATAACATGATACACGGAGGCACTCGAGTGTCGTTTCCGAACACAGCTTTAATAGTCTCACTTTGGGTTGAAATTTACTTCCATTGGAGAAGGCGGAGTGCTACCACTCCACCTCCGTTCTCTACTTTTCTCTGGGGAAAAGTCCTATAGGGAAACGTATTTCCCCGTCCATTTTTATGAAAGAAAATATGGAGGAAACTCAATTTGTGGTAATGAACATTTCTATTTACACAAATTGTTGAGAAAATAATTTTACATATCACAGTATCGAACCAAATATGTAATAAATTGTACCAGAACGTTTTCGTATTTGATAATATATGGTAGAGGCGTAACTGTTTTGGTATCTAACTGGTTAATATCATGATATAATTAGTAAAGAAATGCAAAGTACTTTTTATATTTGTTTTAATTTCTGATAGATTATGCAAATATGCATTAAATATAATACAAATAAATGTACATAATAATGTATTTTATATATTTATATAAGTTCAAATTTAACTCCTCCGTCTCCTCTCTCCATTTCAATTCCATCACTCCACCTCCATCCTCCATTTTTCCTATGATGGGGAAACGTATCTCCATTCTTACATGGAAGAAAATATAAAGAAAACTCAGTTTGCAATAATGAACATTCGTTATTTATACAAATTGTTAAAAAAATAATTTTTCATGTAGTGTCGAACCAAATGTTAATCCATTACCTCCCAATCTGCCACCCGTGGACACCGACATCTCCTGCTTAGGAATGGATGATTTACTCTAAATGTTATTGTAGGGGTATTTTTCAATGCTTTTTCGATTCCTGGGGTCAGTTTTTATGTTTAATTCTCAGGAAATTAAATATGGCATCTACAAAAGGGATGTTTTAAAGATAAAATTCTTTTTCAGGAATTGTCTTGCGTGTTATTTTTCTTAGATCTTATTCTCCGCCAACAGTCTTTAAATGTTCTTTGAAACAACTATCCTTGTATATGGCGAAACGTGTTTCCTCCATATGATATCCTATAAGGTTAAAAATCAAAGTTGAGAGTGAATTTTTTACACCATCGCATTTCGGACTGAAATAGGATTCTGGGGGATTTTTAAGGTCTTTCTTCATACCTAAGATTATCAACAGCATTCTTGGAAGCCCCTTACAATTTATTTTCTATTTAAATTTATTCCTTGTCGCGTAGCTGAAAAATTCATCTTCATTTCTTGTTTTCAACCTTTAAAAGAGAGCGATCTTCAAAAATGACTTCAGATCCTTCCAAGTGAATGCACTCTAATTTAAGCAACAATTAGTATAATGAAGAGTCGACGAGCAACGATCGGTAAAAGAAAAGTTGAAGAGATTCCCTTAGAAATGAAACTTCAAATGCATCATGTTTTGCAAACACGATATATATAATTACGAATTTTTACGCAATCGACCGATATGCTTCGATATCTCGTGAATTAGGCGACAAAGATCTTTCCTCAAGGAGTGCATGTGCATTTCGCAAGACGACGGCGCCTCCGGAAACGGAATCCGTCGCTAGTCTACGCTAAGAGAGAGAGACTTACTAAACTTAGCGCTCGAGTTTTGCAGTTACGTAAGGTCCAGTAACCCGACGGCATAAAATTAGGATAGCTCTTCTTGCCTTCGTATGCGTCTAGGGAACTCGTCGTGGTTGTCGTCATTGACATCGTTGCTTTACGATGTGATTTATTCTCTTGATAAAAAAAATTCATCATATTCAAGGACTACGACACAAATCAAAATTCTCTTTCTTTTTTTTTCTTTGTTTCTCTTTCTCATTTTTTTAAATTATTTTACTTCAAATTTCTTCTTTTACTTTTAATTTTTCTTCTACTACTTTTTCTTTTAGGACCGTTCCTGTTATTTTCAATATATGCTACCTTTCCCTTTTATCAGCGACTCGCTTCTCCCTGAAAAATATTATTTATAAGAGTCAGGATGACGCATGGCTTCGTGCTAAGGCGAATGATTAGTAACAGAAGGGTCCTAGGTTTAAATTCTAGCGTCTCTCATCATCCGTCATACATTCCATTTTCAGCAAGTCACAGAAGAACTTTTTAAGTCCAAGTGACATTAGGGACTATTATATCTGGCCGCCCATCTTATATTATTACTACTTATAAAAATATTAGTTTATAAGAATCAGAAAATATCTGCAAAATACATAATGTTTAGAAAACGCAGTTGAAGCGCCATTGCACCATTGAACAAGATTGACCCTTGGACGATCAACGCGAGTGCATTGCATATGGATTCGGCCAGACTGAGGCACATAATTGTCGTATTCAATGCAAAGCGCGTGTCACGGAGGTGAACACAATGATATCTCGGCACAATGTATGCCTGACGGCGAAGTTTTAAAAAGTGCATTTTAGCTATTTATCTGACTGTATTTGACATTACTTCTGTCTAAAAATATCTGTCAGAATTTGCAATTTGAATCTTAACAATTTGAACAACTCGCCGAGAAAGTGACTGCTGTCCGAATTCGATTTCTAAAATTCCTGAAATCTTAAGTACATGATCGTCGCGTTAAAACGGCAAATATGTTTCGACGATGGATCTCGTGTTGTCTCGTTGTCGTCGGCTTTTCGATGACCGTTCGCGCGGGCTTTCCCGTCAAACTCCGCGAGCACGTGCTCGCGGTAACACTCGCGAGAGGCTACGGGGTTCACCCGAGTGTTAGCATGGACAGCTTACCATCTCCCACTTCTGAACGTAGCGGATCATGCGCTACGAAACCACGTGCTTTCGACGTACGCAAGGACGCCCACGCTAGCACTCATGCCGACGTAATCTCTGAAAAAGCGCGCGTTGCTGACAACGATTGACGAAACCAAATCCAAACCATGAGGAATGATGCTCTATCTTCCGGTTGAATTTGCCCTCTAAAATCTTTTATTCCCCATCTTTCTCCTCCTTCCACTTCTTTTTCTTTTATATGCGTGAACGTGTTCTCTTGCGCCAATTATAGCCGCTACTATTTCTTCAAATATAAAATTTTTATATTAATAACAAATTATCAGTATGTATTATTACAATATATAACAGTTAAATTTGATTTCGGTTTACATGTATGTATTCAGACTTCTTACTTTTTTCTACTTTTTAATTTTTGATATACAGGGTGTTTTTTAAAGACCGCCCACTAATAACATAGCGTTATTTCTTGTCAAAAATTGAGTCGAAAAGTCCTGAATCTTTTTTCTCTGTAATGCTTAATAAAGCAATAATTATTAAATAAAATTAATGCAATTAGTATCGTTCTTTAAACAGATATGTGTCAGTAAGCCACGTGTTTGGTAGTGTACGTGAGCGTTTTGTTGGTAAATTCGCCACGCATACTATTAAACGCACAATTCATTGATATATGTCCAGCTAAAGAATGATGTTGATTGGATTAATTCTATTTAATAATTACTGTTTTATTAAGCATTACAGAAAAAAATGTTTCAAGACTTTTCGACTCAATTTTTTATAAGAAATAACGTTATGTAATTAGTGGATGGTCTTTAAGAAACTTGTATAGTACATAATCGTAGCATTCTCCTTATTTTACAGTTTTATCATATTGACCATTTTTGAAAATACTAGTTCTGTGTTTCTTGCGAATTTGTTATTATTTTTATGATACGAACTATTCAAATATACCTTTATCTTTTCTACTTTAAATGGTTGTTACTGATATTAATTAAAAATGATCTGAATTGAAACGTTTGCCCTTTTCGTACGTTCCCTCCAACTTCGGTCTCTGTTTGACCTGAACGCGAATCAGTCCGATACACGCGCTAAATATGGAACCAGCGGAACACTTGGATTATTTTGAGAACGACGAGTCTTCCTAGCATTACTTAGTAGGTGTGACTGTTACATCGTATCGCTAGGTAACAAGTGATGATTCTGTTGAAAGATGCGTCTTTTAAGCTACGCAATTTACAATAAAAAATTTCTTAATGTTTTTTTTTAATGAGCGATATATGTCATAATTCTAGGAATAGTAAGAGACTCAAAAGTCAATCCTAGCCAAACTGTCACATTATATTTCAACCGTAAATCCGCGATCTGAATCAACGAATATTTGAACGTAAATTAGATAAAAATATATAAACGCGGATTGAGATATCCCCTCCCCGATTGCCGGATAGTTTTTCTAGATGTCGCGCTTCGTAACGACGGTCAACTCTACGAGGGCCTCGCTAAATTTATAGTGAAATGCCAGCTTCTAAAGTCACCGCCAAGCACATACCAGGGTGTAATGACACTTGGCAGGGTCGCAATGGTTGTTGGCAGCGTCATTGCGGCAATTGGACGAAAAAGGGGCAGGTCGTACGCCTCTTAGTAATCTGCTATTAATTAGTGTGGTTTTGAATGAAGCAAATTAACAGCTTAATGACAATTTCGATCAGAGACATTACAATGATTTTTTCGAGAACTTTTGTTCTTAAAATATTCTATAATATATAAGCAACAGTTACAACACAAACTTTATGTCCTCCTGTGTAAAACTTACTGTAGGAAGGCAGTGTATTAGGAGTATACTAATATTAAGTCAAAATGTATTAGCCTTGTACAATTTTATTTTTGCAAAATCACTTTTCTATATTTGTTGTATAAATTTTTGTATGATATAACATATAAAATGTTGAGTAATATCCGCTGATTCACGCACGTAATCTGTACACTTCTCACTGTCAGATCTTTATTAATTGAGTTTTCAAGCAGCAGAGGACTTTTTTTATTTAATTTACTCTGCCACATGTGTCCAAGAGAGGTGTTATACCTATTACGAAACACTCTCTATATCGATATGCCTAGGAAATCGAATTTAACAATATATAGATGTCTGTTCATGGTCCCGATCAAACAAACTCGTCTCCTCTGAGCAGATGTTGTTTGAACAGTTAAACAAACAACAGAAACGATACGTCGTGATAGTTAACCGTTCTCAATCGTTTTTCACAGAAAGTTCATAATGCGTATAAAAGTTTAACATTCATAGACTATTCAGAATTATTGTGGATTTGTCACAAAATTTATTAACTTTTAATTAAAAAAGAAATTATTTTTATCTTCAATTTTGTGACTTTATCTTTATAACTTTTAAGTCTTAGCTTTATAACTTAACTATTAGTTTATTTTTAAAAAATTGAAATTTTTAAAATAGTACCTTTGTAATTAACTGTATGCTTTAGCATAAAGTCAATTTCAATAACCTGTGAAGATTAAGGAAATTGCGTTACATTTCGCCAAGTATTCTCGTATCAATATTGGATCGATAAGAACTTATCAAACTCCATAAAAAAATATTTTTTTATTAATATATGATTAATAATATACTCCATTTGTACTCATTTGTACGACACTTTATTTCGTTTGTATGTCAAAGAATAAAAAACGCAAAATAATAATTAAAAAATAGCCAATACGCAGCTTTAAAATATTTTAATTTTATTAATGTTATTCGGTAAAGAAGTTTACATTGTTCAACATTAATTCTTGGGATGACGCGATGCTTCGTGTCAACGCGAATGATTAATAATGGAAGGATCCTGGGTTCAAGTTCCAGTGGTCCCGAATACATCCCATTAAGCGGAAAGTCACAGAAGAATTTTTTAAGTTTAGGTGACATTAGGGATTATTATATCTAGCCACCTATATATTACTACTACTATTACATTAATTCTTGCAGAAGAAATCTCGCCCGATAAATACTCGTAGCGAGGTGATCGGAAACGAAGGAATAAAAGAAATCAGGGCTGCGAACAGCATGTTTATATCGCATCATCGTGCTGACTTAGCGCGCATCTTCCCGCGATGAAAACGCGTGCGGCGTCAGATTGGCCCGAGATTCCCTTTCATTGAAGCCGGCGCACGCGTACCAGGGGTCTGGGTTGTGCAATTCAGGGTTACGCGGGGAACTCGCAAATAAACGTGAGGTCGTAAGCAAATGACTGCAGTGTGTGGAAAGCAGCCGGTGCCGCAATTGTGAAGCAATTTGTTTCAATGGCAGGGAGTTGAAGCGCCTACCCTGCGATTGGCTGATGAGAGCAGGTGCAGCCAATGTCAACAATGTGTCTTAGATGTGGTACCAAAGCTCCGTAAAAGAAAAAGGCCTCGTAGCCTTCACTAATGATGAATGCTATAGAAATCAGAAGAAAAAGACTTGATGACAATAAGACTCTTTTTCGCATCTCTTGTCCTTCAAAAAAAAAAATAAACAGGATATTCTGTACGTGTCGGTGCACTCGTCACGAAATAGAAACGATGTTCTCAATTGTTGGTCGTAAACAATCTAGGAGATTATTACTCGATGTCTTTTGACAGAACGAACTGAACAAACGAGACGAAGAAGCTGGATGTCCTCGCCAATGAAGGCAATAGTGATAATTATACAAATGATGTTATACAATATCGCGCGGCGTCGCAAGAGCTGTCTCATATCAGGATATTATTATAATCTCCTTAACGTTTACGTCGAGTTAACGGGTCGCGAGCTACGCGGGTAAATATCAGAGCGTTGCATAAATCGGCGATATCTACAAAGAGTCAGAAAAAGCGATAGGTCGCGTTACATTACGAACGTTCGCGATAGAGAGAGACTTTAATCACATCTATGCCATATGCACAAAGCAATATTAAAATCTATAGTCGGAGACATTCGCGCTGTTTTGAGAAACGAAGGAAAACGAGGGACTTCTAGACGGCAGCTGCAGAAAGAGAAGAGATGCATACGTCCGGCAAAAATCAAAGAAAAGAGGAAAAGGACAGGTGTCACGTGCAGATATACGTGCAGATATCCGTACATATGTGTATAAAATCATCCGGATAAATCATGTCGCGCATCGTGCGAATATACGCGTCAAAAGACGTCATCGTCCATATGTGCATATGTGTAAATCATATGGAAATCAAACTCTAAGGTCGATTTCCCTTCCACAAGCCGGTCGTCAGAGTCGTGCTTGTTATTCGAATTATGTAAAACTTATACGAGCAGAGGTCGATCGAAAGCGACGTAAAACGTCGAACGTAGAAAACGGACGAGCAGCGAAGACGAACGACGGGCCGTTACGTCGAGGCCGATAGACAGCAAAGAGAGGGCGATAAAATCGCGTCCCCCACATTGAATTTACAACACTTGGAATTCTCGATCGTCCAAGAAATTAAACAGAAAGGTCAATGAAGAGAGGCGGTATATCGAAGCATATCGAAATTATGGTACTTTTTCTATTTTCGTTACTCGAAGGGCCGTGAAATATAAAACTGCCTAAAATTTTTTAGTCTTAGCAATTTTAAGATAAGGCAAAAACTTTCTCTAAAAAAGAAAAGGGAATACACAATTTATTCTTTAAAGCCTTTTTACAATTCAAAAGAGAGAATAAATTTCTGTCATTTAATTTGGAAAGAAATTATTCTTTTTAATAAATGATGAAACATTTACAATAATATGAGATACAAAAGGGAATGTCCCGATTTTGACAATAGCGACTTTTTAGAATTCAAAGTAGAGAATAAATTTCTGTCATTTGAGTTAGAAAGAAATTATTCTTTTTAATAAATGATGAAACTTTACAGTAGTATGAGATACAAAAGGGAATGATCCGATTTTGACCATAGCGATTTGTCACATTGACAGCGATTAATACATGTTTTGAACCGAAAGAATTAGAAAGTTTTGTATCCAGTTACTGGCGTCGAGAATTGAATACTTGACATGGGTCAATAATGCATAATTTTATTATTGGAGAAACTCGTTGTTGGTTCTCCAATAATCAATAATCATAACGCAAAATCAACAGTCGCAATCATAGTTAGACGCACAAATAGTTAGAAGGTTGCATACGTTTTCAATATGCCTCAATACGCAGCCAATTTCAGATGTAAAGGCATTAATATCTCCGTGTGTATAAAATTTTATTCTGTATAATTTTGTCAAAATCAGAAAAGAATAGTATATTAAAAATTTAGTATAATATCCTTTTCATTGTAATCTGAGAATTTTATAGAAATGTATACTTAATGCATTATTGTGTGCTACGTTATTTTAGAAATAAGATTCTTTGCGCAAGAGTAGCAGTTACTATTTCTTAGTTTTCTTACAATGTATCTAGCAACGTAATAACATATTCTCTTGCAATTCTCTTCAATATTATCAAGTTTTTAAAGATAAAGTGACAATACATGAAACACATTTCAAGGTTTAAACTTTGTGAATAGAACATGTTTGTGAATAGAAAAAACATCATTGTGATTCCTCATCACCGCCACACTTCGTTTCGCCTATCTTATTTTTGAACGACAAAATCTCGACATACATTCAATAACTTCATTCTTTCTCAAATCGAAAAACTCTAGGAATATATTCCGCAATAGTTGAACATTCAGATAAAATTTTAAAAAAATCGACTTTTTTGGGACATTGCTCTGATGTGCGCCTTTATATGCTCCACAATGTCACAACTCGGTCCGAGATCTCGATTAAAAAAATATTTAGCCAATCAATAGCTTTTATGAAAAAAATGACAATTTTATTGGTTGCATGCTGTTTGACAATTTTGGAAACGGCTGCAGTAACGATGACTGGAAAACTTAACCTAATAATGGTAGTACCCATTGATTTTTGCTGAATAATCCGCAATATTATTTTAAATACGAACCCGTTGTCTCTGCATTCAGTTTTAAAAGTAAGTGTCGAGTCTCACGCAGAATCGCATCTTGAGAAATTGATATTGTAGTGTAAGATAGGCGTGTAGGGCTACTTCAGTCCTTAATGTCACCTAGATCTAAAGATCCTCTGTGACTTCCCGCTAAAAATTTTATGTGGGATGGGGGCCAGGATTTGAACTTGAGACCCTTCCGTTACTAATCACTCGCGTTAGCACGAGGCCACGCGTCATCCCGAGAGAGAAATCGTAATAATTCATATATATTTTTTTACTGTCACGTGTCTGTTATTTTTTTTTCTTTAATCTAACTGTATGTATTTTTTTTACAGTGCCTTGTTACAATCGACGCTCGAGGAAAACGTCCCCTGCCACCGACGATGAAGGTATATCATCCGAAGCGGAGAATACTTCCCCGCGTTCATCTCCTAATATTAATCGTACTAATCGACGTGCTACCACGGCGAATGCTCCAGGCAGAAGACGCCGCGGAAACCTGCCGAGGGAAGCCGTGAACATCTTGAAGCGTTGGCTAAGCGATCACAAATTTAATGCATATCCGAATGAAGCCGAAAAAGAAGCTCTTCGTGTACAAACTCGTTTGTCACTTCTTCAAGTAAGTACTCCTTTTTCTTTTATCTTTTCCCGGTAAATTGTCAATAAAGATACATTGACATATCTTTCTAACTATATGTGTCAATATATCAAGATGATTTATTATTTGATTAATATTTTATTATTACTCCTAATATAAAATAATTTTTCGATTCTTAACATTTTCTTGTAAACTGTTATGAAAGTGAATGTGGATTAAGTTGAATATAAACATTATCATAAAATATTTAGTTTGATAAATTATTATTATTATAAATAATAAGGACGGACTTAACACAGACCTGCGGTCAGCTTGCCCTTTAGGTTTGTCCTATTGTTATTTTCTACAAGGGACAAGAAAAGGAATAACAAAGCGGAAAATCGATCTAATCAGTTTCGAACCAATCTCATGGTAGATGTTGTCTGAATATTTATTGGTCCACGTTTAGTGGGTGGGGAAAATCTAGAAAACTTTCAGTTTGTGAGAGATTTAGTATAGCTCCAGTAGTAGTAGTGGTATAACCATTTCCTAGTGATTTTCGCCATTAAAATGAAGCCACGTGTAAATGAATATCATATATAGCCATATTTTAACTACATTAATAATATCGTATATTGACTAAAAATACCATTAGTATAAAATTACCTGTAGCAATTAGCATTTAATATAAGATTTAGTCAAGACTTGTAGTGTATAATATATTTTTATTATGTAAAACATCTGATAAAGGAATATTCATAACAGTTTCTGCAATATATATTTTTTTGTCTCAAAATTTCAACATCATTCTTGGCTGTATTCAGTTTTTCTTAGATTTTTAATTTGTTCAATTTCTTTTTGTAATTGTACTCTTTTGTCGATAAAAGCAACCTTTCTATTTCAAACTTATTGCTAACGATTGAAATTACTAATTTTTAGTTTTTATTTATGCAACTATTGCAAAGTATTTTTTTAAATAAAATTATTTAAAAGAAGTGCATATTTTGATTTTTCTGCATAAATAAACAGTTATATTTTTTTGCAATATGATAATATTCCATTTTTGTATAAGAATGATATTCTTCTCTTATTGTTTATTTTAGTCTTATTGTTAGATAAATTTTAATAAATAAATTGATTAATGATTTCTAGGGAACGTTAAGATATCTAATAAAAGCTTGTGTAAAAGATATTTTAAAAATTTTCAGACGTTTTTTAAAACTATCAAAAAGATATATTTTAAGACATCTTTTAGACATACATACTGTCTGGGTTAAAATTGATTTTCATTGATTTTCATTCTTCAAGCTGCATCAATGTGTCTAATAACATTACTTACATTTTTCTAGGTCTGTAACTGGTTTATAAACGCCAGGCGTCGCCTTCTACCTTCCATTTTACAAGATGCTGGTGAAAATCCGCATCAGTATACAATATCACGACGCCACCGTCGATCTGGTGGTCCTCTTCGTCATGGACGAAGAACACCACTTGAGCCCTTAGAAGGCGACCCATCCCCACGGGGATCAGCACAAAATAGAAATTCTCGTGGATTGGAGACGTCCACATATCGGTAAATATCCTTCTTTGCAAATATTTCGATTATTTTGTTATTTTCACAAGAATATAAGAATAAAGAAGAAAATAACGAACGACCACCACGATCGGATTTATATAAAAACTCAAAAGAGAATGTTGCTCAGTTGCTTATCAACTAATTCGCTATTTTGCTATTATGCTAACAATGACGAGATTTCCTCTTTTTTTTTTGGAGAATTTAGAAATAAGGAGAATAGATTAAGTGTATAAAAATGTTAGATGTATCATTTGAGATTTGCATACACAGACATGAGGACAGCCCCAACGATTACGAAAGCAGTCTAAACGACTACCACAGCGAGGAAGAACAACCTTCGATAAGGTGGCCCAATGTAATCGTTCGTCCCTATGCTGAGGTTCAAGTCGAGCAATTAGATGGCGACACTATTATCCATCCATATGATCGACGAAGGCAAGTTTTTAATTGATACAGCAGTTGCGTTCAACAGAAATGATAAACGGAAGCTTTGCAACTGTTGTAGGACCACGTGCTAACGTCTTCTAACGATCTTCAAGCTAACATTCGCTATTACAATCAAGCTAACATTCGCTATTACATCCTCATTGGTTCTTTCGATGCACTTAAAAGTCCAATCTGCTGCGAGACTGTAGATTAGCATAGCACGGAGGTGTTGCCAATGTAAATCACGACCACTTTGCTTTGATATGCATTAACAACGCCTCTAGGTGCTGTTCTATCTACAACTGCACTCAACTCGTGTCTAATGCTGTGAAAAAAAAACGCAAAAGTCAAATTTTAAGGAATAAAAGTGATATTTCTTTTTATGTTTAGGCATAGCCTAGAGGAACCTGCTGGATACTGGAGCGCTCCCCGTGAACATTTGTCGCCAATTGAGCAAATGATTGCATATCGCGGTCTGTCGCCACAGGCAGTACAAAATGCCATTGTTCACGAGAACAACGGTGATTCTTTTAAGATGCTCGTGGAACTGGCTGCGGATATGGCTAGCACCAATCCCGTGCGGAATACTATTTCTTCGGTTTTTGAACCAGCGTCCCCGTCCTCCATACCGTCACCTTCGACTTCCTCATCAACCTCGTCGTCTTCGTCTTCAGTTCCTTCAGCATCTCCGCCATTGGAAGAGCCTTTAAATTAAAAGGATCTATTGATATTGTAGTTTTTGTTGGTAACATACCTTGGTAACGTACATTAGCAAAAACGACATGGACAAATTTTTATGGATGAATCAACTTTTTATCGTGGGAGATGAGGGGTTAGGTTACCGAAAGCACAAATGTATAACGTATAAGTCCGCTCTAAATTTTCGCGTTGCAGTCGGTAATCTTCCATGATAAAAAGCAGGTTTATTTATTAAAAAAAAATTTAATATAAAGCAAGAAACAAAGCTTTCTCTTAAATAAACTAGGAAATTATTACTATTACATTCATATAAATTGCTAAGTTATCTTTAATAGCATCATGTCAACTTATTGGTGTTAAAACCAAATTATTAACTTTTTAGAAACTATTACATTTATATAAATCGCTAAACAATTATCATTATCATCATGCCATCTCATTGATGCTATTAACATCACAAATAATACCAATTATCAAACGATTAAGAATTTATCTGAGTAAGGGCCGGTTTTTCCAACTTCTTGATTAGCTACCTAAGAGTTAAATCATACGTCTGTCTTTGTTTTATCTTTGTTTATCTTTAAATTAGACAAGTTTAAACGTATGATTTAACCAATAGTTAGCTTATCAAAAAGTTAGGAAAACCGGTCCTTAATATTGAGATTATATCCGAATATAATAATTTCTAGTTTTTTTAGAGAAAATTTTTGTCTCACTATTTTTTTTTATCGCGAAAATTAAATAACAATTATATTTTTAATCTCGTTACTCAAGGCACGCTGCTTAATAATTTTCCAACATTATTAAATTGATAAAGGCTGAAGAAAAGAATTTTGATTCTTAAAATTCTTTTTAAACGATTTCCTTGAGTACAATGTTCATAGCAATTGTCTGTAACATTATTACAGAAACAATAATGAATATGAGCGTTATAATGTCAATGAGGCGCGATTATACCATTATTTTACATAATATTGGTATTGTATTCATGACATTTTACAATTACAGTTCAAATTATCTTGATTATCTCACTTTCGTTTACATCGTTTTTCAATTTCATTATGTTTCAAAAATGTAAACGTTTTATTACATAAATATAGCATTAAGAATGTTTTTTTCTATCGCCCTCGCAATCGCATTTATTTTTAATAAACGTGCGCGAAAGACATTTCATCAGGATAATGCATTTTCGCACAAATCGCGCTCTCACTGAACATCTCTCCATTTTAAGCATCGAGAAAGCAATTAAATTGAAATTACAAAGACTTTACAGTTAGTGTAAATAATGACAAGTATAGATAACAGAAAGGATACGCATTCTCTTGGAAACGGGAGAAGAGCGTACGAACCAAAGACTATTGTTACTATTTTTTTAGTGCTAATTATTAATAATTAAATTGTGTTAATCTATAGACAATTCTTAGACAGTATAACGTAGTAATTTTTTGTCTGTAAATGTTATGAGAGAGACGATTATGCGGATTATGCAAATTCGCTTAAAAAGAAACGAAGTATATTATACATAAAATTTGTTACGTATGTAACATGACATGCGTTCACGTGTGTAGGTCGTGTACGAATTACCTTGTGAATTGAGATATTCCGCTGCATTAGTCATATTGCGACACACAGTGTGGCGGATAACAAACGCGTGTTCAAATGGACAAAGTTGTTAAACGTACATACAACTGAAGTTTATTTTAATATGACGTAATCTTGTTAATAAGAAATAATAAGAAATCAAATATTCAATATCTGTCTCGATCCTCCTACATGTCGATCAATTTTGTCACGTCGATTTTAATTCGGAGTAAATCTGGAATTAAAATTCTATCGAGCTCTGCTTGACATTAAATTGACAATTGGTATTGTTACATTTACATATCCTCGTGAAGATTAATCTCCGTAAAACCCGGAGGAAATCATGACTAACAATACAATATTTATTTTTAATTGCAAAAATCGACTCTCTGATTTTGCGATTTTGAAATCTAACAAATTCTTTGATGAGATTTTGTCTTGGCCAAAATGTCACGAACGATTTTTTTCGACTCTATCATTTTAATTCCAAGTAGAGACTCTAAAGTACACTGCCAATTATATAACAAATAAAGTATCTTAAACTCTTATTACAGCGTTCATTCATATTGATTATTTTATATATTGTTTGCAGGATTTATTATGTTGTGGGAGAGATCGATCCGACAAACGTTCTACTTTATTGTACAAAAACTGATCTAAAATCGTGCCTTTACTCGAGGCGTCCTTAGTCACGAGGGACGCCTTTTAGTTCATAGTTGCGATCATTAAGCGTTTACTATAAGTGACGATAAAACGGACTCTTTACCGAGTTTATGTCAATCGAAGTTCCGCGACAGTGCGATCGCGCGTTTTCTACTCGCAAATGAATGCCATCTAGAAATAGTAACAAGGTATCCTTTAAATATACGAAGACTTCGACGCGGAATTGCGATCTGCGAAAACTGTTGACAATTATCACAAGAACATGGAATTCTTATTTTTTTTCTCATAAATATATCGCTGTTGCGTTTTTCTTATCCAACCCATTAACCCCCCGAAGATATGAAAATAAAAATACACATTTATAACTTAATTTTTAATAATCACTTTCACAAAATTTTCATAACATGAATCAAATTAAAAATTCAATTGCGAAAGAAGTATCTGCCAAATAATAATGATCTACGCATGAATGTAAAAAAATGTGTAATTGCGCGGAATTTCAGTAAACGTGAACTCTATAAGTTCACTTTACTGTTCTGCTTATTTCTGACAATCGATTGGAATTAATATACTCTTGAGAGGATAAAGTACTTCTTTCGCGTATGATTATCTACGATACGAGTTACGGAAATTGCGTGGATGCTTCGTGGAATTGTAAATGTGCATTTTTTCACATAAGCAAATGTTTGGATGTCGTGTGTTGAATAAGAAGAACACGCGATCACGACAACTACGGTAGAGATTATATTTTTTTATATTGAAGAGATTCTCAACTCGCTTTTCTCAAAGATCGATATCGTATTTACCAGATGAGAAAAAAATTTCACATTTCCGATGATTTTTCGGAGATTTGGTGGCTCAAAATTGATGGCCGAACTCTTTGTATGAGAATACCTTATATTTCTCTTACCATCGTGGATGGCGAAAGAATAAGATTTATACAATTATATTTTGCGATGAGCCAGTGTGCCGTGTATCTCGCCAGACTCGGCGAAACTTGATGAAATAGGACTTATTTGTAATTTCGAAGTTCTAAGGAGAAAAATCTGAAAATCGTCAAAATATATAATTAGGAGTAATCATACATTCGCATAATAAGACCGATATTTTCACAAGCCTCAGATTTTTCTCCCTAGTGACTTCGAATCTACCAGTTCTATTTCACACTGTTGTGTATTAGTACGCTAACGAATAATAAGAAAGACTACTTCTATAATATCTACGTATTATATGTGATTTATTTCGTTGCATACGCGTCCATTCTCTCAACCATTCTTGCTTTTAATTCAACCTGTTTGCGCTTATTTTATTTCAGTCGTGCACACGCATCGTACACATACTAAAAATTATCAGTTGAATTATTATTTCGCCGTTTATTATGACACTTTACTCTTATCTTATCCAACTGTTCAATACATAGAGTTTTAAACTCTTAATTCCTTAAAGGGAAAATGTGTAGGATGAAGACCGAAATCGATTTCTGAACCTTATCGTTTTTAAGCATTCGCGTAAGCACGGCGTAACCATGCATCATCCCAATAAAATCCTTATACGAGACGCTATAAAAGTTATTTCTTAAAGACCACTCACTAATTATATAGTGTTATTTCTTATTAAAATTGTCGAAAAGTCCTGAATTTTTCATAATGCTTAATAAAGCGCTTAATTATTAAGTTAATACAATCAATATCATTCTTTAAATAAACAGTTAGCCATATGCCTGGTAGTGTATGTATGTACGTGAGCGCTTTGCTGTTAAGTTCACCACGCATACTATTAAACGCGTTGCTCATTGACATATGTCTATTTAAAGATCATTACTGATTACATTAATTTTATTCAATAATTACTGCTTTATAAGCATCATAAAAAAAATTATTCAGAATTTTTTGATTGAATTTTTGATAAGTAATAATGCTATGTAATTAATAGACGGTCTTTAAGAAATACTGTATACATATCTCAAATATGAGAAACTCAAAATATCGTAATACGCGCTAACGTGCGATTTGGGATCCGATTCTCAAAAAAATACAAAAGAAAATTCGAATTATCATCCCATAATCAAATACAATTAAGTGACTGATCAGTGTTCAGTATTAACGCTATGCATCACTACACACGTTCCAATGTAAAACCTTTAGAGATGAGAGAACAGAAAAAAACGTGCATCGCTAATCGCTGTCTCGCGTTACCGCGCTCCATCTCAGTGACTCGATTCTCGAATTCGTACGAAAAGTCACATTAATTTCAATTTTATTGCTTTTCTTTCTTCGATGTGCTTGAAATAAAGAGAAAGTTCAGTGATCTTGAGAGCGCGATTTGTGCGAAAATACATTATCCTGATGAATGTCTCACGAAAAATTTTTGCATACGAAAATAACGCTGCATGGTCATTGATTGGTACATAATTTGAGATCTAAAAATATATACTATAATCAGTGATCGCGCACCATCACTTTCGTATACACAAATGTTTCGTGAAACTTTTATCAGGATAATGCATTTTTACACAAATCGCTCTCAAGATCACTGAACTTTCTCATCTCTTTATTTTAAGCACATCGAAGAAAGAAAGGCAATTAAATAAAAATTACAAAGACTTTATAGTTAGTGTAAATATAAAAATAATGACAGATATAGATGAATGATATGATTGAAAACGAGGGAATAGAACATACAAATCAAAGACTATTTTTTTAGTACTAATTAATAATTAAATTGTATTCGTATAAAATGGGCGGATAGGTATAATAGTCTCTAATGTTATCTAGATCTAAAAAGCTCCTCTGTAATTTTCCGCTGAAAATGTATGTGGGATAAGGATCGTTGAGATTTGAAAGATCCTTCCGTTACTAATCACTTGCGTTAGCACAAAGCCAAACCTAACGCGTTATCCCATTAAATTGTATTAGTCCATAGACAATTCTTATACAGTATAACAATTTTTTTTATCTATAAATTTTATGAGACGATTATGCGACAAAGTTGTTAAACGTAAAACTGAAGTTTATTTTAAAATGGCATTATCTTGTTTTCATATTAAAAAATCAAATATTTGATATTTGTCTCGATCCTCTTGCAGTCGATCAATTTTATCACGTCGATTTTAATTCAGAATAAATCACGAATGTGTGATGCGGTAATGATGCGATTTAATACTGAAACGCTGTACTTGATTATGGGATGATATAATTGTTATAATATTTAAGTTTTAATATTTATTATTATTATCATTATTAGAGTGGATGAAGGACACACGGCAGTTGGAAAGACTTTTGTCCCTCCACATTAGTATGCGAGATGAAGATTAAGATCAGATGCAGGACCTGATTGCTGCTGATCACTTGCGTTAGCAGGGAGCCACGTATCATCTCAAGTCCTATGTAACACATTCGGGGTTATTCATTTATAGTTGATCGCGTATTTAACACCGTTCTCTTTAAAAATCTCCAAGCGAGAGACTGCTGAATCACAAGTTGTTTGATCAAAAAGCTGATTCCTAATTTCCTCTCGTCTACTCTCTCGACGTGGGAAGGAGCTCCACTGAAAAAAGAGTCGAATATGTAGCCGAATGCGAGAAGGTAACGTTTTCGTCATTGTTAACGGTAATCTTTATTATGATCTAACCGTAACTACCTTTCCCTCTTTAACCCCCTTTTTTCTCCTTTTTACAGCGACGCTTATATACCGCTATCTTCGTGGATGCCCCTTGATTTTCCCCTTTTTCATTCCCCGACCGGCTAGTTCTTTCATTTTACGTAACGCCTATCTTCCTTTTCCGCGTGTCTCTTCGTTCTCTTGTTCCCAATATCATTCCGTATTTAGATTCAGCGACAGCTCGTTCGCGAATAGCCGTACGTCACAATTCCAGACGATATGTTGTACTTTTCGTACCCTCCGTGTTCGAACCGACATCGCCGTTATAGGCTTCCAAAATTCATTGCCGATGTTGAAAAATCCTACATCGTGACGTTCCTGCACTGGT
Source organism: Tetramorium simillimum (assembly GCA_011636635.1). Taxonomy (NCBI): domain Eukaryota; kingdom Metazoa; phylum Arthropoda; class Insecta; order Hymenoptera; family Formicidae; genus Tetramorium; species Tetramorium simillimum. The sequence continues at coordinate 19,764 of VBVQ01002550.1, forward strand.
AATGAATTTTGAAATACAGCCATCGTTGGAGACGATATTTAAAAAAATAAATGAAATTACCAGACAAATATAAACACATTTGCGTGTAGCGTTCAAATTTTTGAATCCCATTTTACATCAGTCCACAATATTGAGTCTGAACTCTTCATCATTGTGATTACCATTGTGGCGTGAAACGTCATGAGAGACAAGAGCAGAAGTTTAAAGTTTCTGATTCCGCGATTCTATTGACTCGTCTTTTCTCTTTTTAGATTCATCTAGAGGAGGCGCACGACTCGGCCGGAAGCAAATTAGTACGAGGTGTATTCTTGTGAATGATGAAGCGCGGCCCCACCGCGCGAAATGATCAACGAGGCACGAGAAGCCGGCGAGGAGGGCACCCACGGCGCGTACCTCGAGGAGGGAGACGTGTCTCGTGCCGGAGACCGACGGTGAGGCCCGTGCGCGCGGTCAGTCTGAAAGGCTTCGAGCCGCTGGTTGCTCTCGGCTGACTCGGCAAGCGTGCGAGGGCACGGGACCGAATCCGGTGCGCTACTGCCGTTCGACGTATTGCGCCCGCAGACAAACAAAAACGCGGACGGAGGCGACGAACGCTGTGATCGACGAACGACCTTGGCTTCTAGACTAGACGCGGCATCTCCAGATTTTGAAGGAATGGAGCGCGTTCTCCTTCCAAGAGGAAGGACGTCCCTCGAAGAGTTCCCTCGAAGAGATCAACAGGGACAAACGGGTATACGTATCCAATAGCAAGGGGCGAGAGGATGCTCTTCCGAAGGATCAGAAAGTTTCCTTTTTGAAGACTTTTCATAATCAGCAGACGCACGCTCGTTCACGTTCGGTTCAAATTTCGCAACACTCGAGATCTGTTTTTTCCTTATAGCCGAACTGGTGTACACTCTTTGTACTTGAAGTGAAAGACAATGTTTGAAATTTGGTAAAAACGAGAAGGAAAACTCTAGTATCCAGTGCAACACTAAAAAAAAAAAACCTTACGGTTCAATCGACACCCCGGAGGATACCAGTGGTACCAAGAACGCGGGGATGTCGCCCGTTCGCCAGTGGCCGCGGTGATGAGTCTTCCGCGGATAAGGATCGGCGGACGCGATTTGCGATGATAGATCGCGAGCCGCGGTCGGAAGGAGCGTGCACGCCGATATCCGCTCGGCCGTTCGCCGGATAACGCGCGAGAGGAACGGGAAACGGGTGTTCGTTAACGACGCGCGAAGAACTGGATCTGCCGCCTCGCGCCGTTCCATTTTTCACGGCCGACAATGCGCGCCAAGTGAGGCGTCCGTGCACGCGCTGTACGCGCGTGGCGGTTTGTCCTCCTCTTTTTTTTTTTCTTTCCTCTCACGGGAGATCGAGCGGGATCGAGGAGGGTATGCCCGCGTAAATTGGGGCCTATTGGCATCTCCAGCCGCGAGGAAACGCCGCGCCGGCAGAACGATCGCGCTGCGGCTCTCTGTTAATCAACTCTGTTAATCAGTGTGTGTCAAGATTACCCTACATATCGTCCCGCCGGCGGCTCCGTCCGCCAAGTATCGCGCCTGTGGCTGAACAAAAGGTAAGAATGATACAAGCATACGATGCGAGCTTAATTCACAGTTGTCTCGACGTTACCCTCTTTCCAACTTCCGTTCTTTGGATTCGCACGAGCGCGAATTACGCAATTTAAATGTTTCTCTCCGTAGCGGTGGCGTATTTTTCCAGATAGCCAGCACACGTGATTTTGATGTCATAATCTGGTCAGTTTCGATTAAAAATGACATTGTAATGACAGAATAAAACTGACGGAAAAATGTCATCAGCTTTTGATTAATCGAAGCACAAAGTTATAATATTTAAGCAATAAAGGAAAACTATTATCTAATAACTAATACTAATTTTATCGTCACATAAAGTAGACCGATGACGACATTTCAAGACGTTAAAAAGACGTGAATTTATAATCATTTTTGGCCTATTTGTGATGTATTAGTAACATTTTAATGATATCTCTAACGTCAATAATATAGCGAATAAATGTCTTTCATTTAATGTATTTTAAGTTTATCTCATTGTCAGTTTATCTTACACCATTAGCAATAAAAATACATAATATAGATATGAATAGTTATTTCATATCTAGTTAAAAAAAAAGTTAAAAATAGTTAAAAAAAATTATTAGTTATAAATAGTTATTAGTTTTCCTTTATTGCCTAAAAATTATAACTTTGTTCTTCGATTGCTTCAAAAGCTTGCGTCAGCAATAGGGATGTGCAATGTTGACCGGTTAATCGAAACGTGCGATATTTTTTATTGACTAATCGATTATTAACTGCCGATATTTTTGAGATCCGATATATCAATATTCGATTTTTTTTGCAAATATCGAAAGTCTATTCTGTATTCAAAATCGCGTATTCCTAGTTAGCGTACGTTAAACTTGCTTATTTATATTCAATCAAATAAATTTTACTAACGCGAAAGAGTGTAGGGACTGAAAAAGAGCCCTACTCGCCTATCTTACACTGCTATGTGATAATGTGCAAAAATCAACGCAAAACTACGCTATCCGGATGTTCTTGCGTTTATCTCGCATTCGTACGAAAGTGAACGTGACGATCCGCAGATATCTCAATGCGATTATAGCCATGCTTTTATGGCGATTCAGACGGAATCATGGATGCGAATTTAAGATGCGAAGGTTTTACTTTATCGATACAATAAGAATTAATCAAAAAGTGTCGTTATTGGTCGAGTGGTAAGAAAAAAACATGGACTTTGAACACTTTAATTGAAAGTTACTGATTAAGTGTTATGAAAGTAATTGAGAAGGATCAGTCAGAAGTCGAATCTTGCATCTTCACACATGATTATGACACAAGGACGATCGTTGGACCGAGGCTACGTCCCGAATACCACATCAACAGGAACCGACCAAGTTCACGCCCGGGTCCCAGACTTGAAACCAGTCAAGTGGGCCGGGGGCCCCAGTCGGCCGAGTAAATCCATGGAAAATCCGGATTTTCAGAGAACTGCGAAATGCCGCGTCACGCGATCTTGACACCTGGCTTTACAACACGAGGCTCTGATATATTGACGCGTATACCGTTCACGCGAGAGGGACGAGAGGGAAGAGGTCTAGACGTTAACAGCTTAATCACATGCGATCAGTCGAATAGATCTACGTGTAAGACCTTCTGGCATTTTATCAACACGCCTGAGCGAAACGACAGTTTTACTCGCGCTCACTGACAGTTTCCGTCCACTTCGCTTAGAGAATTAATGAGAAGAGCTTTAGGACTTTAATGAAGTTCTCACGACGCGATCTCAATTCTCAATTAATCTCAATCTCGCTGTAATGGAATTTTCATTCGCGTACTCGCCAAAACCGAAAATAAATAATAAAAAAAATAAGTCCGCGCCGCCGCGAGCAATCGTTCGTTCCTCCACGTGCGTGGACGAAGCGCGGCAGTGCAAGATCGTGCCTTTGGCGTTGCCTCGATTTCAGAAAGTACCGCGCACTGTGAAAATGTGCACACCGTTATTGCCACATCCACGCATAACCATGTGGACTGGTCGATCAGTAATCATAAGCCTCGTGTATTCACTACACGTGCTTAACCACGGAGATTAACCCGTTCGCTCACTTCAGCAAACCGGCGGCTCGTCCCGCGATCCACCTGTCCGTCATCATGGCAACACTTTTTCGAATGGCATCGCGGATAAGAAAAAAAAATGATAAAAGCCGGGGAAGGAGCCTCGGCAGGCGAAAGAAAGAGGTTTGATGTTCGATTAAGCCTGACATCGTTGAGGAAGGGAAGAAAGGCCGTTCTGCGGCCACTTGTTGTCGGTACAAAAAGAATCCCGCCGTGGAAACGTTTGCGTTCAGTGCGTCGTGTGAAGATAAAAACACACCGTATAAGTAATGCTTCTATTCTTGATGCAGAACAATACGCTTTCTTATAAATTTTCCGTGGTTAAAAGTGAATTTGTAGTATTAAAGAGAATGACATTTCAATTTACATTTAAAACCTTCGCATCTTAAATTCGCATCCATGATCCCGTCTGAATCGCCATAAAAGCATGGCTATAATCGCATTGAGATATCTGCGGATCGTCACGTTCACTTTCATATGAATGCGCGATAAACGCAAGAAAATCCGGATCGCGTAGTTTCGCGTTGATATTTGCACATTGTCACATAGCAGTGTAAGACAGGCGAGTAGGGCTTTTTTTCCGTCCCTACACTGAAAAAAAATTTTGGTTAAAAACAGACGAATCAGAAAATATTATAGGATTGATCAAATATTCTTGTTATTATAATAGAAATTCTGGTTATTGTAATAGAACTTAATACTTTATAACTTATAAAGTATTGAGTTATAGTTACACGGAAAAAAAATTTTTAACTATCGTAGCTAATCGTGGTTTGCTAAAACAATGTTTGCTGCCGTAACTATAAAT
>VBVQ01002551.1:0-24202 GCA_011636635.1 Tetramorium simillimum
CATAATTTACTGTGATTATAATCGTCTGAATTATTTGTTATTTATAATTCAGACGATTATAATCACAGTAAATTATGTTTTTCGAAAACATTTGCATTTGCATGTATGTGGACCTCACATACTTTTGTAAATAAAAATGGGATAATATCTGCTAATATTTATTTTTGCGAAAACGTTAAATTTTTTGATTTTTGATTTTATAAAAAATTTATTTGAATCAACTATGTCACGAATATTGCTTGAAATTATCAGAAGCATTTCTCATAATAAGAAAATTTAAAATGACACAAATAATAAGAAATAATTGATATTTTTGAAATAATTCTAACAGTGTGATAATTATACATACTCATTTATTACCAGAAGAGGTCTCTATTCAATGCATTACGAAATCGGGATACAAATCCTTAATTAGCGGTTTTACTCCTCGATTAGTTTCGACAAACGGGGATCCCGATCCTTTGTACGTGTCGACAAAGTGAAACGCTTAATCGGCATCCGAGTGGATCCTCTCGAAAATTGAGAAATCAGGAGCGTGCGTACGAGAAGAGCGTGCGCACGTCGTATGCGTGTTTCCCCCCTTTTTCCCTGTCCTCCTCACTTCTTGATGTCCGTCTGGGCTGGGTTATATACGGAGAACACGTCCACCTTTCCTCCCCTATCGGGCGGCTACATTAGCCTTTGTAGATAGCGTTAAGTGCTCCTGAGTATATCCAGGCCCGCCAATGCCGGCGGATCCAGCTGTCTCGGGTATATATCGGTACGTGCGAGCTCCACATCACACGAGCCCGGGTGCCCGGCACGGCGACGATTACCGGTCGCTCCGAAATCGCTTCCTTTTGGGCAGCGCACGTTACTCAAACACGATCGGCGTCGCATCGGGAGATTCCGCTCGGTGAGATCGTTCCCGGGCTCGGGGAGAACGAGGAAATAATTACCTCAATTTTTACCAAGTGAAAAATCGGCCCGGGTCGTACATTAGCATTACTCTTTTATTAATAATTAAACATACTTGTATTTTCTAAAACACTGTATTATATATATATTCGACAACGACAAAATTACACTCTTTAGCGTCTAATGTCAATTAGAGTGTCAATAAAGTGTCGAATGACGGGAGTAACAAAGTTTGCCCGATAGAAATTACCTTGGTTCTTTGTTTGATGGATCTCCTCAAAAATTGCTCTTATCTCTCATCGGGAGTGCGATTTTCCTTGAAATCGCACGGAATCATCAGAGGACGCACTCGCGCGCGAAATCACTAATTATCGCTTTCTGGTAGGAATAATGGTGATTACGCTCGTTATAATTCTAGCGAGCACGGGACTTTTTATTTTCGCTCCCCGACTCGGGGATCGGCCTTCTCGCGCGCGAGTCATTAGTATTGCTCGTCCCGACGTTAGTGCCCCGATAATACGCGCGCCGAGAGTCCCGGCCGCGCGCGAATGTACCAATTATTGAGCTTGAATGAAAAATGGACGAACGGCGCGAGAAAGATAGCAGGCCACACCTCCGGAGTTAGAGTATAATCTCCGCCATCCGAACGGATCGCGCACTTTTCTCGTCATTCGTGCGAGACGCGACATTTCGGTAGACGAGCGACCGTTCGTTTTCTTTACTCGCAGCACCGGCTGAAAGAGAGATACGTACTCGCCTCGCCTACTACCTGGACCTCGGGACGCGCGAACTAATAATTTGTCTCTCGCGCCGCGATCCGTAACGAGTTGAAGTTAATAAAACGTAATGACAATGTCGGTGTAAAACGAGATATACGTGTCACGCATCGGGCTGTAATCTTATATGTAAAACAGCTCGCCATTGTACACGGTGTCCCCGTAGTTACGAGAGAGAGAGAGAGAGAGTCTACGGAGCCGAGACCCTCTTCCTGCCTCAGGGCGACCGCGATTCTAATAGCGCCCAGGCGCGATGATGCGCACCGGCGCACCTGATCGACGATCCGCGAGCGGTTTTTCACTTCTGCACAGCCGTCCCCCCTTGCGGAGCAGTCAGGCATTTCTCGCGTCTTAACCAGTGAATAATGAGAATATTTGCTAAAGAAGCAAAATAAGCACGAGGGAGATAAAAATCTAGGGAACAAAAACGGATTCGGTGCTTAAAATGATTCTGATGACCGAAATACCTTTCTTCATATATCGTTGGCTTTTTATGCGTCTTGAGACGCGCGTGACTTTGGAACTTGATAGGAGGATCCTCTATATAAAACGCTTATAACCCGAGTTTGTACGTCGAAAATTTGGACGGCCGTGAGCATGAAATGCGCATGCAACGAAAACAAACGGCGGGTGGTGCAAGGCGAGAAAAATCGTGGAGGCACGACACGACTCGTAAAAGTCTCGGTAAAAGGTCGTAAAAACCATACCCGGTCGGCGCTAAAATCGTAACGACGAGTCCACGAGCTCTGGCTTTGACGATCGACCGGTCTCGTCTTTGCTTTCGTTTGTGCTTTAATGAAAGAGAGAAAAGTATCCACGCGAAATGGCGCGGCTCGGGCGAAACGCACGGTTCAGTTTTGTATTAAAAAGCGCAATTTTGGTCACGCCGAATTCTCCCTGCTCTTGTCGCCGAAATTTAATTTAATCGCCCCCTTCTCGTATCGTCATAATTACATCCAAATATTACAAATATTTGAAATAACAATATAATACAATATATTTTATCATACAGCGCGAGACATAATTATATTTGTCGTTGAATTATATTTAAAATTGAAATATGTGAAGTAGATTAATATTTTTAACAATGTTGTTACGCTGCGCCGCATACTTTTAGATTTCTCTCGCCGTCACTCGCCGTCGGTTGTGACGCATTGATTTTTTTCTATCGCTTTTACAACTTGGGCGTTACAGATGCATCAGCTTCCTGGATACACGTTAAAAGTGTCTTTTATAGTACTCCCGGGACGGTACAGCGCGACTGTGTACGCATATACACATCTGTGTGACCAGAGGCAATTCGAACCACGTATACGCGATCACTCCCCGGTGACTCGGTCTATTTTCGAAATTCCATCCCCTTCGGCCAGCGCCAAAGTGCACTCCCGTGTAGTGCATTGCCGTTACGATTACTTTTCCTTCTCGTTCCAACGTTTCTTCCTTAAACGCACACGCGAGCACCGACTCGCGCGTTAATCGAAGAAATCTGGTGTCGTGTCTCTTGTTTCCGCGTTCATTCCGTAACTCACGTTCGCATGCACGTTCAGAAATGTATGTACGTTTTGTAGATCTCATCATTATGACGAAAAGTATAATCGATTTGTTTAATTTTTACACAATCTTTTATGCGACGTGATATTTTCAAGATAATTTAGCGTATGATGAATTTATTATATAAAATGAATAACTATTTTGTTAAATACTCATTAAGTATACATTGAAAAATGTACGTATAATACCATGTTATTTTTAAATGCAATTTTTCTAGCTTAAAATGTAGAAATGTAGAGAATTGTAGAAATGCTCTGATTCATCTCATTTTCCCCGATTTCTATCGAACTACGTAAACTACGATAACTCATCTCGTTCTCCTGTGTGTGATTAATTAAACTCCTAACAGTGATATCACAATGAATCGATTTATTTCTTTTTATATTCGACACGCTCGGATCGTACGTTCGGCACATGACACCGGAGGTCTGCCGGGTGTCCCGAAGGAATTTTAAAAGATCCAATTTATCATAGTTTCTGAGAGCTCGCTCATCGATCCTTTTAATTGGGGAGACACGTCTAACGCTGAAGAAAGACAGCGTGAGAAGAAGACGGCTGGTTTATTCTATCGATAATAAAATTCGCACATCTCGCGTCGACCGGACGACTAATTCCAAGCCTCGATTAATTATCGCCTGGAGTGCGTTTCATTGTTAGGATTAATTCTTCCGCACGGAGGCCGTTACACCGGTAAGGAAAAGGCTGAAAGAATCGGAAGAAAGGGCGCGAAGAGAGGAAAAAAAAGAACTCGTCTCGGGAACGTCCACCCGTACCGTAGGCGCGAAATTGCGCGGAAAGAAAGTGCTCGGGGTGGTGCCCGGTAACCGAAGGTTACCTTCGAATCCCGTTCAAGGTGTACGAGATGTCTGTCTCGCTCGCTTGTACCGTTAATTCGGTACGCGCGCAGGTCGGACATCGCGATATAATAATTAATAATTATCGAGATAAGAATATATAATCCCGCGTTATACTCTCTTAGGTGCACCGGTGAAACGAGGGAACGGCAGGGAAAGATCTTTCGACAGCGCGCAGATCGTAATCGCGTTATCTTGAGAGACGAGTTTTTCTTTTTTTTTATTTATTCGCTTTTATGCCTGATTTAGCCATTCGCCACTCGCTCTCGCGCGCACTCGCGCGCGCGCGCGCGCGCGTACGCCTCTGATATCGATCTCTCGTGTATTGCGCGGATCATAAATTAATATATAATGCATCGCGTACTTTCACGAGACGCGCGCGCGCGCGCGCGCGACTTTCGATGGCTCGTTAACTCGCCTCGATGGAACGCCGAGAGAGGAGAACGCCGGCCGATGGAAAAAGCAGACGGGAGAATCGCACGGTGTACACGCATGCACGCGTCCCTTATAGCGGACAGAAGGGAAGAGAGAGGGACAGAGGGGGAGAGAGAGTGAGAGAGTGAGAGAGAAGCATATTGTAGTGTCCGTGCATTAGCGGGACTCCGGCACGGCCGAGTATATCATTAAATATGAGAGCCGCTGAGTCGGGAGCAGCTCGATCCTTTCTTTTTTCGTTTCCTCGTCGCTCGTCCTCCGTTCTCCGTTCTCCGCCTAGCTGCTCGCTCTCCTCGTCGCTCCTTCGCCTTTTTCTGCCCTCTCTTCCCTTTTCCTCCGTCACTGCGTTCCAGCATCTCTTCTCTCTGACCGGCGATCGCCTCCCTTCGCGTCGCTCGCCCTCTTCTCCCGTTTCACTTCTTCATCCTCTTTCCGCCTCTCTCCGTCCCCCTCGCGCTAACCGACTTAGTTCTACCTGAGTCGCCGAAGTCTCTCCCGCGGCTTCGCTACCCTCTACTTCTGTCTAAAGGTGCGTTTATACTACGCGAGCGCACGAATAGATGATAATGTGATTGAGGGCGAACCAATTTGCTCCCCTAGAAGGGCGATAAACTATCAAAAGATGTTTGCGTGAACGTTTGTGCGCGAGCATTACCTTGAAACTACACGTTTGGAGATGAACCAAGTTTTAATTAAGCTTTATTGATTTTACATTAGTATCGTAATATTATTATCTAATCAAAATGTGATTAATTTCTGCATCTGAAGCGGAATAAATCGATAACCTTCTCGAACCGATTAAACAATGGATGAAAAACGGATTCATGCGTTGCGAGATTTTCAATTTTTCCGTATTAGAATTTTAATACAATGGAATTTTAAATCAATCAAATTACGATGCATTACCGCTGAAGAATGAGATGCAATTGTTATTCCTCACGTCATAATGCATTGTCGCGAGTGGGATTGAGCGACAGTCAGGGGGGGAATTCATTCGCGATAGTGCAAACGCACCTTTACGTCGCCTCCTCTGTCTCTCTTTCTCATGGATCTTCTCTTTCCGCTAGCGATGCTTCTCGTAATTGGCGTGACACGCTCTCCCATTCCTCCGTTCTATAAGTCGCGGGAGAAGCGGAGCGTACGGGCGATACACTCGAACGTTGTCCTGCGTCCTCGAGGACCCGACGCGATGCCAAGGTTAGCGGCCCGCGACGCGGCCGGCGCGGCGCGGCGCGACGTCGCGGTTATTCTCGATGACGGATACGGCGGAAAGAGCGCGGCGGGTCCCTCCGACGTTCAGCCTCGCATTTTGCATAGAAATGTGTTTATCGCGTCCGACGGAACTGCGGTGATATCCACCGGGGAGTGCCCCGACAAAACGAGGGGAAGAGCGAATTCGTCGCGCGCTGAAGAAATTTGCGACACAAACGGCCGCCGTAATCCAGTTTAGCGACGAATAGCGAAATCCGTAATGAAGAATGTCGGCGGAATGAATTCTAAGCCTCCGCCTCCTTCTCCTCCGTCCAGAGAAGAGTTTCTGCATACCTTCCGCATACAACGACGGCTTTGTGCGATCGCGGCACCCCGCGTCCTAACCCCCTGCATCGGGGCCCCCCTATTCACGCTTATGTTAATTCCGCAAACGAGCGGGTATTCAGCAGGGGAAGAGATACGCGGGCGCGGGCGTAAAAACTCGGCGTGCAATTTTCTCCGTGAACGCGCGTGCGTAATCGCGGAAAAGGGACAGGCGGGTAGTCGCGCGTTTCCCGTCCGCTCGCGCCCCGGACGGCGGCGACCGGATTTTTCGCGCGCGAAACTCGATGATTTATTATTAATGAACGGTGGACTGACTTTCGAAGGAAACCATTAATTATCGAGCCGTGCAGATTGCCGCGAAACCGCGCTCGCTCGACCGGACCTGACCGAGACTGTCGTGACCTCGTTTCCAACTACAAATTATAACTTACGGGCTTTGCATTATTTCCCATCGCTCGTGTCCCCCGTCCGGCTCCTTGAATGCACGAGATACCGCTGTCGCGTGATCCGCGCGATTTCTTTTTCTCTCATATCGGGCCGGATTAAATCGCGAAGTCGTCCCACCGTGATCTCCCCGTAATTTATTCCGAGAAACTCTCTTCGGTGTCCTCCACGGCCGTGCATCGGGCGCCGGCTTAAGCGACGCCAAAACGACGGCTCGATTTCCGATAATTGCTCGATCGATCCGCCACTACTACCCTCATCCCCCTCCTCCCCCCTTCCTCTCCCCGACACTCCTGTTTCGACGGGGCCATCTAGTCGGTTTTTCGGCTTTTTTCGGCGACGGGGAAAAATATCGTGCTCGATACTGCGTTCGACGTGAATTGCGTCTCGTCAATCGTCCGATATTATTTAACCGTCTGTATCGCGTGAATAACCGCGCGCATTTACCCTTCGCTCTACCCGCTTTTCTTTGCCCTCTCTTTTCTCCTCTTTTATCGCTGCCCGATTCACAGCGGGTAACCGATGATTCGATATATTGCATAAGATCGATGTCGATGGAAACTGAAAAAGGTAACCGACCGCGCTTAGATAAATCTGAAAAATGAGGTCGCGATTAGGAAGGGCAGAAAGCGAAGAGGGAGTTGCAATACAATAATAACTCAGTCGAAAACAACATTCTTTTTTCGTTCCACAAATTCCACAATTTATTTGTGTAATTTATTTATGTAATTAAAATTAGTGCAATTCCATCCATTAAACTTTACATACACGTCACTTATTCAAACGGAGTGAGAGAATGTGTTTCGTGGAATTTTAAACTTTTTAACATTTTGAAATCTAGAAAAATTATTTTGCGCTTTCTCCTTCAATAAGTTAAACCAAGTTTGTCGTTGTCAATAAACTTGGAACAACTTGGTAGATCGGATACATATAAAAAGGAAAGAAAAAACGCCCAAGGGACTAGTCTCTCAAACCCCCAAGATTTTCACCCTCCGTACGACCAAAGATTTTCGACGGAGGGATTAACCGTAACACGAGTCTGACATCACAAACTCGCGTCCTACGAAGCGTCCGTCGTTTCGGTATCGAGCGCATGAGAGACTTGGACAGAGAGTCTCTTGCCCGTCACGACCCAGTAATCGCGGCCGTCATCAGTCGTCGGAGAGACGACGAAGTGTAGCAGGTATCAGCTGTTGCTTTTCTCTCTCTCACTCCCCCGGCTCCTGCTCTCCCGCTGCTGACTTTCCTCGCTCGTCCCGCCGCGCGCGCGCTAGCGCGGCCCTTCAGGGTCATTAAGAATCCATTAAGAGTTTTCCAAACTCGAGAAACTAAATATAAACTAGGCGGCCGCGAGCGTAGCAGGTGGCGTCTTAAGCGACGCTCGTACAAAAAAGTACGAAACGAAGGAGAGAACGTTGGGGGGGGGGGAGGAGCTCCGTACGCTCTCTTTCTCTCCTGAGGAACAGCCCCCTTCGCGTTGATGGAAGGATTATAACACTAGGCGCATAGATACCTCCGCTTCCCTGTCTCTCTCTCTTTTTCTCCGGGCTGGTCCACGGCGATGACGACTTCTTCGGGTTAATTATCGTGAAGGCGTTTCGAACGGGCGATAATCCGTTTAGTAGCTAGATAATATATATCCTTTCAATAGATGTTAATCAATATCGTATGCAGTTAATTATACGATTACACGGTATTATTGCCGAGGTACATTAGCCTCAATCCTTCGGACGCGTAAAGTTGTACGATGGAAACAATAGGTTCGCGGCAATGCAGTATGTAGGTCACACGGAAAATAACGCTTGACGTCATCAACATTCGAACGTGAATTTCAATTATATATGAAAATCGTGCGACGCGAAAGGCACCCCGAGCCGCACAATGTCCCGAACTCATGACATCCCATGAGCGACCTATCGATGAGTGAAAGTACATTTCCGTCGTCTCCCGATCGACGGGCGATCCCACTCGGGATGGAGTTTTATTCACCGCCGGGTGAAAGTCTTCCTGAACCGTACCGCGGGTTTAATTGAAAACCCGCGTCCGGAAGACCACCAAGAGACAGCGTCGCTGCGAGATCGCTGCTTTACGAACGATTGCACATTACTCATAAATATACATACGCATATCAATATGTACACGTCCTCTTTCTCGTTCCTAGAAAATTAATCATCTATTCACGCGCGTCGAGTCTTTGTTCCTCGGGTGATTAAACCCGAGCGATATTGCCAGCAATCTTCGGGCCGAGGCGATATCGGGCGACTTCGACATGTACCGTGCGCGTCTCACGAGGACAGTCCGCCGGACACCGGAGCTGGATAACATTCCTTCGGCATTTTTCAGCAGTCCCTTTTTGCCCCGTTCGCCTTTCTTCGTCATCGTTGGCCCTGCACTCTCCGCGGCGTTCTGATTGTACCGGTAATCGAGGTCGTTAATCACTGTTATTTGTCGCACGGCGACGCCGGAAGCACCGAGGTCGCGGTTAACGAGAAAAATAGACACCGCATTTACAGCGAGCGAGTGAATGTCGGCTGAACGCGAGCACCAACATCGACGAGGGAGAGACGAAATTGAGAAAGGCCGAAGGAAAATTCACTCGCGGCTAATTTTTCTCAGAGATACCGCGTTCGCGATGTTTCCATCTCCTTTCTGTTTCTAAACAGAGGAGCGTCGAATGATTAACCAAGTCGCTAGTTTACGTACGAAAAAAAAATACAGTTAACTTCCAATCAACAAGAAGTTTGTCTTCTTTACAATTCCCGCCGGAATTAATTAAAAATTTCGAAATGTATAGATTTTATAGCTATTTAAAAAATGCTTAACGATTAGTACAACATCTTTAATCTTTCTAGCATTTATAATGACTACGTTATACATCTTGTCATTAAATATGCATGTAATGCCACTCCTTGAAATATTTTACAAGCGTATTCAACTACAACGTATCAACTACATAAAAAACAGAGTAAACCTCCCCTTAATCCATTTTATTTTCTCAATATATGGGGATCTTAGCTCAGAGTCATGTCTTTATATTGAAGTACCCTCATAAACTGGCATGGTAAGAGGACACCGTCGCCGTCTAAAACGGCGGACGTACCTCGCCGGGATCATTACGATCGAGTGCACATCTAACGAACGGTTACTTGTTAATGGAACGATTCCCCCATTGAGGATCATCCGAGGCACCGTATGTGGGGTTGCGAACGGAAACCCCATGCTGCCTTCGCTTCCTCTGGATCAAGTACGACACCGGTTTCGGGCAACCCCCCGAATTTCTCTCTCTCTTTCTCTCTCTCTCTCTCCTCCCCCTCTGATCACATTGCGCGAATGTTGTTTCCAATGTGATCCCGTTAGTTTCGCCTCGTAATTAGAAAAAATAAACCAACTGGTTATTTTTCGTCCACGACTGGTTGTTTACGGATTCGAGGTAATGTTTCGACTCGATGACTTTTGGCGGAAACAAATAGTACCATTTGTCATGATATACGATTTATCTTCTTGTTATATTCTTTGTTTACGACATACATACAATTGTGACAATCAAGTACTGTAATAGATGAAAGATTATTAATATTATTTTAAATATTCATTCATTTACAATAAGGAATTTAAATGTCTTGAAAACAGAATTTATCAAAGCTGATTTTATGATGCGTTCAATACTTGCATTCTCTAATTTTTACATGTACAGTTTATTTATTATTATTATTACGTTTTATATATATAATTAAAGAAAATTAATATTAAACGTCTTTTTTTCTGCATTGTAGTTTAAAATTAAATTTTTTATACATACATTCAGAGTTTTATGATCTTTAGATGTTTGAACTGGTTCCGCCAATGCATTATTACGTTACATTAACTACAGCTCCCGTACGTTTACAGAGTAAACAAAAAATCGCTTCGTTAGACATACGAGATTTCCTAGATACCTGCTTCGTTTGTCGCAATATTAAATAAACTGGAATTTTATCTGAAATACCGTCACAATAGGATCGCAGATCCGTACAAATTCCGGGTCAGGGTACGGACGAAACCGTGCTCGTAACCGGCCGGTGTGTCTTAGGAGGGGGAAAGTAAACGGAGATGGGATGCGGATGAAAATATTTCTCGCAGGAGTGTGAGATCGTGTACGCATCAAAGACAGGAGGGTAAAGTATCAGCTTGGTCAGCTAGGAGGAACATCCCGAGAGAAACCTCGAGGGATCACGCAGGGGAAAACAGGGCGTTTGGGGACCCTCCATATGTCACGAGGACGATGCGACCCTGATGTCGGAGCACGGTCCGATCTCCGCGCAAAAATGCGGGGAGAATTGTGGGAGTGCGGGAGATTCGAGTAACAGAAGAGAGAAGGAAAGAGAAAGAGAGAGGTCTGGATAAGCCGGAAGTATGCGCTGGAATCGTGCGCGAGAGGACACACACGCTTTTTTCTTCGTGACGCGATCCCTTTCTTCTTTTTTTCCCTCTTCGCATCCCGATAGATCACTCGGACAAAAGAAAACGAGGAGGAGAACGAGGCGGAACGACAAATTGTGTCGCATTCGAGTAGGAAGCGATAATTTCTGGGATTCGCGTATAGCCTTAACCAGAGACGGGGAGAGGGAGGCCTGATAATGCCTCGGGGGTACAAAACAGAGATGTAGTCCTTTGAGGAATAATTTCGTTCCGAGGGAGAGAACTCGCCCCGGCGACGCGACGGCGACTGACAAAAGCGTTTTAGCCCGTGAGAAGCTTCAAACTTTCCAGTCGAGAACTTCGCCTTCCGCGCCTGTTATTTATTGGATAAAGTAAGTACGCGTCGTTTCGCCGACGACGACGACGGCCGAAGATACGAGCTCCACCCTCCCGTCCACCCATCCCCGCCTTCGCTTGTAGTCAGTTGTAATTTAACTTGGAGTATTAATGCTCCTAATTATTAAAAAGTAGCGGACGCGATGAGAGCCCGTGTCTCGATCTCTCGAAAGGCTCTTTTAAACGTCCGATGAAAATTAATTAAAATTTTATGCGCATGCTGAGAAAAAAAAAAGATAAGCTCGCGTCTTATTTATCTGCGCCTCTCTGTCAAACATATATCACGGTTATTTATATAGATGACAATATATTTAAAAATCTCCTTTTAGTTTGTAAAAAAAAAAGTACAGTTTGTATAATGCCTTTCGGGAATGATGAACTACACCTCGCGTCGAGCTAAGCATAAAACTAAATATAGCGGAAAGAGACAATCTCCAACGGTGAGACTTGGAAGGAGGGAAGAGGGATGGGGGCGAGAGATATTCCAACAAAGGGACAGTGCGAGAGAGAGAGAGAGAGAGAGGGGAAACGAGAGCCATATGGCCCTAGATGCGATGCGCGCCCACGAAAGAAGCAACGGAAGAAGCGCCGAGAAACAACGACTCCGGGAGTTTTCGTTCGAGCCCGCTCGTGAAATATAGAACTGTTGGGGCCCCGTGAGTAAAATTACGAGGCACGCGAGAGCGTCCTCATGGGAGCCCATTGCCCGAAAAGACGCGAGTATATCATCGTGCACACGCACTCGCGCGCGCCGATACGGGAGCGCGTGTGCGTTCTCGAAGGATTGCCCCGCGTGTCGTTCCGTGATACTTTAAACGCAATCCGGGGACGCACGGTAACGACGCAGGAGCTTATCGTCGAGATTAGAGACGTATAAATTACGACGAGAGAGTGAGGCGTAAGCACACGGCTCTCCTTATCCGCGTACATACTCGGCTCTCCCCGCTGCTCTTTTCGTCTTTTCTTTGACGAGGGGCCGCGGGGGACTCCGCGGAAGCCGAGGAGACCGCTAATGGCCGAACTATTTTGACGTATGCGAGCGTCGTACGGAACGTTTGTCACGGTGTCACGGATAAAGCGAAGGAAACGTGGATTAGGCTATCACCTGGCGGCAGGCCCAGATTCTGTCTTCCTGTCGCCTCTCCCTGGGATCTCTTTGCCCTTTTACACGCGGCTTTTCTTCCTCCCGTCTTCCCTTTATTCCTCGATTATCCCTCCTGGCGAAAACGCGATAAAGATTCCGCCGAAGCAGATTCTTTCCCGCGAACGGGAAGAGGAATGGAGGTCAGGATCGCGTGACTGATCGCTGATGAACTCCACGAAGGCCATTAGCTTTATCATCGGGTGTCCAGTTGCATGCTGGACGACACACGATAAGAAATGTACCGGTTTTTCCTCGTTACTTTCAGTTACGCTCGAACGACTCGTATTTGTCTCTTTAAAGTTTCACGATATATCGCTCGGAAATAGCGTCCTTTACTTTTGTTCTGCCGTTCAGGTATATCATGCGACTTCTCATTGTGTTCCCTTAATCTTCAGGATATTTTGATATTTTGCTTTTTAAAAATAATAAAAAAATATTATCTTAAAATCAAAATAGCTACATAAGATATTTAAAGTGGAAGGAAACAGGATACTATTGATTTGCAAAATTTATCTGACACATTGTTGATAAACAGAATATAAAAATGTATAGTTATACATAAACATAGATATAAAAGTTGCGTAGCATTGCGAGTTTGAATAGTACAGTTCGTGACAGTCGTTTTATCACATATTATCGGTTATTGCTACCGAGTATAAGTACATATTATATTCAAAACTTCTGTCGATATTAATACTTTTCACATATTTTTTTACTTTTGTAGTTTTTTACATTAATCACAATATGAAATCTATTATTATTTTTTGTTATTATATATTGAAATATTCTATAGTTGGAAATACCTACGCATATCCGTAATAATCGTTATTTCTTATTAAAAAGTTATAGCGGACCTATCGAGCGGGTTGGATAACGCGCGAGTGGAGCTTTTTTCATCTATTTTCCGATTTGCCCGTATTTCGGAATACGACTTTGTTATATATGGTTAGATACGGAATAACATATCTTTTCATTTCGTCGAAAAGTTTTTTAGATTGTAAAAAGAAAAAACGAGCGGGGGTGTGTTAAAAATTATAACATTTTTGAAAAAGCTAGAAACGTTGTAAAGTACTTTTAAAAAAACATTCCATTTCTATTTTAAAAAAAATTTTATCTTTTATAGTTTCAAATATTTGTTTTGAAAGAAAAAAAAATCGATTTTATTCAACGAGATGTTTCGCCCTCTAAAAGTGCTCCCAGTATTAGCACGGATAAAATAATACGAGTCCCCTATTCTCGTACAGATTTCAATATATTACAAGCTCATCAAAATCGAGAGGCACTTCCGCGTGTTTCCTCGTAAGTAACGAGGAAGCATAAAAACATAATCGACGATGCCAACGCCGTTGATTATAGCGGAATGCCAATAAATGTATGGCGAGTCTTACTTCTTATATTTCAGGCGCTCGCGTAAACGTCAGTTTCCTTCACGCAGATGTTTCGTTTAGATAATCTCTCCGTGCCCCGATCACGAAGACTATTTATAGATCATGCGAATCTTCGAGAGTACACGCGCGCGGGTATTCTTTGCATTTCAATCGCTTCAACGCGGTCGAAACGACCCTAACCGGATGCTTCGTCTGTTAAACGACTACATTATCTCGTGTGCGAGTAAATTTTCCGGGTGTGGAAACACACACGTATTTTCGACGCCGAGAGATCTTGAATCTTCTCAGCCGAGCCGAGATCCGATCGAGCACGATGAACGCGATTGACGCGACAGCGATATGACGGTGCGGCCGATGCGCGAAATCTTAATTAAACATGAATGAGAATCGAACCCTGCGTCTCTCGGTCGGTCTTGCTCGATACGATATTACAGGAGCTCGCACGGCTCACTTTCACCTGGCACAAACGGCCAGGTTAGTTGCGAAATTCCCGCGGTTTTGTGTATCGATACCGCGGATTTGTTCGCGTTCCCTCTCGCGATTGTAGCCGCGCTTTACACAAGCATTTAATTCGCCCGATGCTGTGGCTAATTGTATAAAGCGAACGCGAATGAAATTTACGAGCTCGCAGCGAATAGCAGCAGTTAAATCGCATCGGCTCTCATTTTTTCTCTCTCTTCCCCCCCCCCCCCCTCCCCCCTCTCTCTCTCTTGCATATTTAACGCGCGGCACGATAGTTTCGTAACAAAAGAAAACTGATTAAGGTTCATTACGCGGTAATTGCAAGCAGTGCTTGGCGGACGGTATTATGAGTTTTAATTATGAAAAGAGGGAAATCCAGTATTGTTGGAAAAACCTTTTCTTTCCCCGTCCCTTTCCGCGTCTCTCAATCTCCTCTTCCTTTTTATCATCAACATAAACTGAGATCCCGCACGCAGGTACAAGCGGCATAAATCAAAGAAACGGAAATAAATAATAGATCTAATCGAAACAAGTGGTGGGAGATTCAAAGGAAGACGTAAAAGAAAAAGAGATGACATAATGTCTCTCAAAGAATTGTTTTAAAATTCCTTATCTCCACAAACACATCGCAATAAAATCTCGAGTAGAACGATCGTGGACGGAGATTCTAAAAAGTAGACCCGATCACGCGATGGCCGCCTTAACGACGATGTTCTCTCATTTATCAAGAATGGAAGTTGTCTCGCTTCTTGCGTCTATCCGTCACTCGTTAACCGGACGATCGTTACTATCGTAAAAGTCGGCTAGGCGAGGAAGAAAAAGAATGGAAAAAAAGAGGGAAGAAAGAGATCGGGTTCGAGGTAGAAGACCGTAGTTTTGGAAAAATAATAGCGCCCGGATCGCTCCGAGAGTGGCGATCGTCCAAGGTATAATAATTTCGAGGAACCTACTCTCTTTCTCTCCTACGCCCTTCGCAGGCCTTCTCCGCTCCTCGCCCCTGCGTCTGCGCTGCTTCCCTCCGTCTCTCGGGTATACATCTTTTCTTTGTTACGTTTACGAGCCTCGTCGGATCCGGAGTAAAACCGCGCCGCGCGCATCCCTCCCCGCTGCACGCGGCACGCCGGTGAAATAAATCCGTATATTCCGGGGGGTCTTAAATTCAACCGGAAATAGAATTTGTCCCGGGGCGGTCACGGGCGCCGGCAGCGGCGCGAGGAAAGTCCGACGAAACGCTGGAAACAAGAAGAATCGAACGAGAACGAGAGCCTGCCGAGCCGCCGAAAGGTGAAGAATAAGAAGACGAGAAAGAAGATGAGCGAGTACTCGCACGTGGCTCTACGCGAAATTATTTTAATTCCCTCTTTCTCTCTAAATCCGGCCAAAAATGCCGGATAAGAAACAAGAAGAATTTTTCTACACGGGAAATGAGAATATAAATTTCCGTTGATTAGAAAGAAAATTTTCATAATGTGTCGTTGTACACATTTTCATGGAAGTCTTGAAAATCTGATTTTTCTTTTTTATTTACTTTCCATAAACTTTTCCGAAAATCATCGATAAAATGAAAAATTTCTTGCTGGAACGCGGTATCTTGGTACGAAATAAAAGAGCCGTTATCGAGCGTTGAATCTTCTTAGAAGATCGAGCAGCATAAATTAAGCGACAGACTTCCGTTATGAGTGATTGTATATTTTTACCTTCTTGTACATCGTAACAATCAAAGTGCCATTCATCATGTTTGGAGATACCGACAGACTTTCCTTTCGGATAACGAACTTCTCCGAGGTAAGCTCCGTGAAACAGCGACGACGGGGAGCGCGCCTTAATCTGGATAAAAACGTTCAACCTGGCTACATTGGCGAAAGTTTCCCGCAGGGTTGTGTGCAAAGAGTGGTCGGAGGGTTCGTGGCGGATGGGTGGAAGCGCGAACGCGACTCGAGGGGGGAGGGGGGGGGTAGAGGGAGGCTTTTCACCTTGAAAGGAGGCAAGTGCACTCGAAGATATTCCCGAAAGCCGAAGAGAGGCATTGTACACAGAATGTATCAGAGGCGCACTCTCGGTTGTGCCCTCCTCCCCTTCTTTCCCACCCCCTTCTTCCGCGAGTTTGCGACGATCCGGCGGGCGAGTGTCGTGGCTCGACGCGAAACTCATTGGAGGAGACGCGGCATCGCACAGAGGCACGGCTTAAAATTTTCACGAACCACTCGAGCTGGGAGGCCTCCGAAATCTGCAATTTGGCGTGCCTACCTGGGTGGTGGGTACGCGGAAAGAGGTCTGGTCCGGAAGAGGACGCGAGGCAAAATGCAGAGAGACAAAGGGAAGGAAAGAGAGGGGCTCCTTTGCTCGTTGAAGAAGGTGGCCAACCACCTACTCGGTGAGCGCTAGTGGAAGAGACGATCGTGTTTGCGTCTACTTTTCGAAGGAACGCAAAAGTAACCGGCAATGAGAAACGCACGGGGATTAAACAAGGGAAAAAATGGGAAATAGCAGCGTCTCAAAGGTACTCGCCTACGGGCAGCCATCCTCCTCCTTCACCATCGCCACTTCAATCTCTCTCTCTCTCTCGAGACGACCGGGGCTGTTTTCGGCAATTTCTCTAGCAGGTCTTATTAAAAAATGTGAAAGAGAAGGCTGGAGATGAAAGGAAGCACTATGGATTTCTCTAGTCGCGTTCCGAAGAGGAAGTCGTTCTGAAGGGGGCGAGGAACGAGAAGGACGATGAAGGAGACCCGAAGAGGTGCGCTGCCGTGAGGTAAAAGGAGGACATCTTAAATTTTTGACGAGACCACTCGTTGGGCAATGGCAACGGCAGAAAACGAGTGGTACCAGCAGCGGTTGGTAGCCGAGCTAGGAGGCGCTGTCCGCCAAGCCGAGCCGAGTCGAGCTGAGCTACAGCAACAGCAGCGGTGGCGGCGGCGGCGGCGGCGGCGGCGTTTCACTGAAGTCTGCAATTTCGCGGATGCATCTTGGCTGACCTGGCTAGAGTCGGAGAGAAGGGGAAGAAGTGAGAGAAGGTCTTTGCCCGCTTTAGAAGAACTAAAGCGCGCCTACCGCCGCTCTCCTTCTCTTTCTATCTCTCTCGTTCTGTCTCTCCTCCGTTATCCTCGCCTCTCTTTCCTCTCTCCTTTTTTTACTATCTTTCTTTCATACACTTCTTTGACATCCACTCGCTCTCTTTCACCCCTTTATATTTCGGCACTCTAGAATTTCGTTCCTACTTCGATCCTCACGCCCGTGCTTCCTCGCACGCGGCACTGTCCTCTGTCCTTCTCTCTCCGTCTTGTTTCTCTCGTTTCGTCGAAGAATGGCGAGACGCCGGCCAGACCCTAGAGCCTACCGAAGCGAAAGCAAAAGACGTAGTTGGCCGAAAAGGGATGGTCGATGCTTCGCGCCCTCTCTCCCTTTCTCTCTTTCTGTTTCTCTCGCCCTGCCGTGTCGCGTTCCCTACGAGCGTGAGAGAAGGACGGAGATCGAAGACGGAGCAAGCGAGAGGGAGATGGATAAACGCATGGTATTGATCCTGGAACCCCTTGCTCCCCCGTCTCTCGCCTTATCCCGGCACCCTTCCACTATCGTGATGAACCCCAAAGTTTTGTACGGGGCTTTCGCCCCTTTTCCTATTTCTTTCAGCCCCTCGCCATTCTCGCGCTCTCTCGTTACTAGCACTATTTTCTTTTCCACGATAATTGACCGCTGAACAGTAACGATTTCCGGTCAGTGTCCGTGGAACTCTTCGCCAATGTGACGCAAGTTGACCTTGAACTCGAGATATCTCCTGGGCGTTTACTTTCCTCCTTTTATGTGCGACATTTTTCTCGCCACCAGGCTTAGATCAGGAACTAAAGATTAGCATTTTTAAAGAGACAATGCAGGTGAATGAATAATATCTTGCGACTTGTTTCTTAGGTTTTTGTACACGTTTAGTGTAACTTAATGTCATTTTATTATCTTTAATAATTATACAAATTATTATACTTTAATAATTTGTTATTTATTATCTTTAATAATTATACAAATTATTATGTATTTTCTATACATTTAAATAACGCAACAGGGATGATTTGATATGCAATGTATTAAAAAAAAAAAAACATTTTGTGTAGACTAGCAACATGGTAAGTAATGTCTTTCTCAACAAGAATTACCAAGATGATATCGTGGCTTTCAGAGATGTCATTAGAAGAGTAGAGAAAACAAACCAACGTAGTTTTGCCTTGCCATTCATGAAAGTGATAGAAACGATGTTGCTTGTCTACCGTCACTTTGAAAGCAAGGGAAAATACAACTCACAGCCAGCAGAAAAACAGCGTTTTTAGATTTTAATTAACGCCAACTACTTTTATTTTTTTTTCAGACGCAGCAGCTAGTGAAATCCAACTACCGTAACATCATATCGCCATGTAAACCAAGGACGTATCGATCCCCGTTTACCGTTAAAAGAAGCCGCGCGTTAGATGAAGCGAGACGGCAGTTCTGTGATATAAACTATTGGGCAACATTGTACTCACAACGTTATCACTCGGTCGTCATCGCGACAAGAAGTATCGACGAGTGCCGTGTGAGTCCGTTGGAAGAATTCGAAAAATAAACAAGAGCGGTCGTCGGAGAGCGATAAGCTGGAGCACAAGCGGGCAGGGAAAGTAGTGGCCGCTGAGGAAGGCGGTGGTGCCGACGAAGAGGGTGGAGGAATCCGGCGGTGGCTATCGGTGGTTGCACGTCGTCGGCTGCCGTGACGCGCAAGACGACGACGCGGACGCGAGGCGTGCGAGGGGAGGTATGAGGAGGCGAGAGTGACGACGCTGCCGTGGTGCTGCATCCTCTCGCACGGATCGTGAGAGGACCGGCGGCCGTCCAACGCGGCGGCAGTGGGGCCCACACGGAGATAAGAATGGCCCCCTTCAATATGGCGAGCGTAGCAGGCCTCCTAGCCACCTGCGCCGCCGTTGCTGCTTCCGCTGCCCACCTTCTGCCGTTGCTGCTGTTGCTAATCTGCCCGCGAGGGACCCAGGCGGAACAAGGTAAGCGCTCGTTGCTCATCCGTTTCACATTCGTTTGTCCGCCGCTCTATTCTCTTCTTCGTTACTTCATCCTCTTCTGCCTACCTATCTACGTAGGGCTAATCAAGCCCGAGATGATAGTCCGCGGCGACACCTCGGGTCGCGATACATCGCGCCCGATTGCCACTCTCGGATGTATACTTAGCCAGATGTATCGGGTTAGGTAGGATCGAAGCGGTTACTGCCGCCCGCACCGCCGCCGCCGCCGCCGCCGCTGCCGCGTGATCGACCGATCTGTCGATCGTCTCAAGAAGGCGGGGTTCTTCGATGACCGCTTATCGTCAACTCGAATCGCCGATGACTTAATTATCTTCCCGTTTCACTTCCCGTTTACTTCTTTCAATCCGGGAATTAAAATACTTTCGGATCTCGTTAATCGTTGCGGTTTGTTAAGAGAAATAGTTTAGTATAAAGGTATTCTCAATTGTCCGCGAAGAAGTTTGTTTAAAGTAAATTGTTGAGGATTGTATCGCGGAAATGTCCGTGACAGTATTGCGAATACAAATTAATACGAATCGATCAATTGCGAGAGAGAACTTAATATGACTGATAATTTCGTGCTATAAGTACATCTCCTTTGTCCCGATCTGAGCCATTGGTCCTTCTTTCGACTAACGGAGAAGCGAACGCGTAAGAGACACGTTAGCTCGCATCAAGCCGACGTTTCCTGACGCTCCGGTCGTAATTTCGCGGCGCGGCACGGCGCGGCGGCCGCGTGATTTATTGCACGGAGACGCTGAATACGAAAGGAAGAGAGAGAGAGAAAGAAAGACCAAATTGCCACGACACTAATTGCGTACGCGCCGCTATACTTACCCACACGACTATCCTAGCGACCGATCACATGGTGGCTATGAGTTCCTCGTCTACTTTAACTCACATTAGACTGTTATTTTATATAATCCGCCTGCTTCCCCTCTTTCTCCCGAGACAAAAGTTTCTAATTCTTATTTAACATCTCTTTTAAAATCATGATATATGTATGCGCGCTCGTGGCCTTAAAGACTGAGGACTGTTTTTAAACTAGCGAAATTTTTACGACCCGCGTTGTTTAATAGTCCTTTTTTTCGCAATTTATATCTCTCAGATGCATTTTGCTTTAAATATACACGGACAGCCGAACGAGGGGAAGAAATTTCAGGTCCACTTACATTAACTAAGCTCTTTGTTTCTTGTCTGTCCTTAATCGCGATATAATTCCTCGTCGCATCGAGATTCACGGTAACGCACTTTTAATTTTCTTTTTTCTTCGCCCCCTGCTTTTTTTTCCCTTCTTGCGAGCACCGAGTCAGTGTCCCGAGGCGATGGATGTTGTTTGCTCGGATAAAGGATTCTTCTGTGTGCACTGCCCTCGTCTCGATCGTTGCGAACGTGATTTAACGGAGCCAAGATTGGCCTTCCAGTCCCATTATGCGTTTCTGAAGATCATCCACGCGGGCTACGTTTTCCATATTTTAACCGAAAAAAAGTCTGGCGCCCCGGGCGTCTCGATGGCTCACCCTCTCCGCGGCCCCTCTCATTCCCCCCCATTTCGTAGAGGGGAATAACGATAATTTCGTAATGTGGACCAATCTTCCGAATTGCAAGATCGTCCGAGGTGCCGGTAGTTAGCGTTCGGGGATTAAAAGGGGATCGTTTCGTCGCGCTTTTGGGGACGGTCGGCGGCGGCGGCGGCGGCTCGAGACGTAGAGACGCCTTCACGAATTCGCCCAGCAAACTCGCGGCATCCCGCCTTATTTTATACGGCGCGGTTTTGGAGCGTTTATGTAAAATAAAATGCACACGGGCAGTCTCCGCACGCGCGATCACAGGGAATTTAAACAGAAATTAAAATAATGCAACTTCTCATTGCATCTATTTTTTCCCCCCCAAATCAAATATTTATCACATACTCTTTTGATGTCGTAAGAGAAAAGAATACATTTCTTACATATTTTAACAATATGTGAGGCATGTAATGGATACCAATTTATAATTTATAATTATTGTACATTATATTAAATGCCCCGGATGTAGGGAGCCACCCGCCCTGACCTTTATATGTTCGACTAGATAATAATCAAGGCTAAGGTTCCCCCCTAACTCTGCACGCTCCCTCGCTCTTAGTAAATTTTGGCCGTTTCGGTTTCGAGATCTCCGGGTTACATCCTGCGATCGCGGCCACCGCGGACTAGCCGCGGCAAGTTTCCCCGGCGACCCTTCGGGACTTCTTCTCCCCCTCCCGGTACGTAACGCGTTTAATGGAACTTGCCGAGGATCTGTTCCCAGTGGACCGTGTCTGCCAATGGAGGCGGCTAACTTCGTTTCCTCCGACTCGCACGAAACGCGAGCTCCTCGTTATCCTTACTCCCCCCGCGATATCTTTGCGCGCTTCCCGCTTCTCTTCCTCGCCCGTCGCCGCCGCTAACATCCGCGAACTTTATCCTTCGATCGCACTCGTGATCCCTAAGACGCGCGTCCATTACCTTAGTTCCCGAACTTTGCAGGTACGAGCGCAGCCGGTAGCATCCGAGAGCATTGCTCGCGAATTATCAGGACTTAAAATTCTTCATCGATACGTGACATCTTGCAAGATCGAATTTCTAAATTGCTTCCTCGAGTCCTGAGTGCGTACGTTTCTTCGATCTCTTCTCTCGATACGCATCTGGATCGGTGATTTTCTATCATTCTCTTCATTATCAAAAAGATTGGCGATGAATGCCCAAATATATAAATATAGTATTTTAACATTTTTAATATTAAAAGCGCTATTAAAATTTACGTTTAAATAGGCGGAAATAATAGAGGTATCTATTTTACGATCAAGATTCTTAGATTACTAAAATTTTCTCAATTATACGTAATTTGGCCTCGCCTCCGATCATCCGCACCCGATCGTGCTCTTTCGAGGAATTTAGACGAACCTATACGGCAGTCGAAACTCAATTACTTTCTCGAAGCAAGGCCCACGAGCGCGCTACGGTACCACGTTCGCTACTACCGTCCACTCGCGTTCCGAACTCATTTACTGCAGAGGCGAGTCCATCGTTTTGCTCGCCGACGATGCGATCGGCGGGAGAGTCGGCGAAACCCCACCCAAGACTCGAAACTTCCTTTCATTCGATTCCGTTGCACATTAGCGGACATTAGCCGAGAGAGCCAATGCGAAATCAGAAGTGGACGAAATCGAAATTGCGAGCGGACTCGCAAAAAAGGCCTCCGTCTTCCTTCCCACCCGTCTCGTCTCTGTCGCTAATTTGTGCCGATGATTCCCTTATCGTAAATGCATTAATCGATGCTGCTCCCTCGACGTGACTCTTCTCGGGTGACCTCCCCTCCCCCCAGGAGATTGATTAAATTTCAGCTAATCCCGGGACGAGCGATCCCTCGTCTCCGTCTCTCGTCGTCGCATCACGCGCGAGTTTCCGAAGCTCTTTCGCAGCGTCTCGCGCGCGCGCTTCGCGGTAGACGGAGCGAGTTTGCCTCTCCGGCAACAGCGAGGAAGAAGTTAGCGATTCCCCGGTGCAGGAACGGCGGATCGGGATATCGGGAGCAAGGAGCGGCGGTGACGGGCGGTAGCCGGGAACGGGTCTCGCGAGAGGCAGTCCTCTCTTCCCGAGCAAACTCGATTGCCTCCGCGAAAAGGCAGAAAGACTCGTTCGAGCTGCGCTCGTGGCCGTGCGAGAGCCCAGCTCGTCGTCTCCGCTCCTTCCTCCTTCGGCTCCTTCTCTCGTCCTTTCTCACTCCTCCTTTCTCTCCCGGCTCTTGCCTCTCTCTCTCTCTCTCTCTCTCTCTCTCTCTCTCTCTCTCGTTTCTTGCTCTCTCAGGGCACGGTGAGTAAGAGACGCGGCAACGCCGCAGGAATGCCCCCGGCCAACCCACCGCATGCATACCTGTACAACCTACTACTCTGATCCTGGGCCCCGACTGTACACGAAGAAAGCCTGGCAGCATCCTATCGGCCCGACAAGGACGGAGTAGGACTTGTCCCCTATCGTCTGAGAAGCGAAGGGAAGAGCGGGTGAGAAAGAGAGGGGAAGGAGACGGAGAGAAAGAGAGAGAGAGAGAGAAAGATAAAACGACTGTGTGTGCTTGGCTCTCTTCGTGTATATTCGCGTACACGTGTACGTGAAGGTGGAAGCGAGGGCTTATGGTTCCGGCCCCCCTGTGTGCGCTGCCCATGCGCGAGGAAAAGATCACACGACGAATGTAGGCTACTCTCATTGACCGAACTCAACTGCGCTATGGTATCATGGTTCGAAGGGGAGAGAAAGAGAGAGAGAGAGAGAGAGAGAGATAGAAAGGAGGGGAGGGCAGGAGGAATTCGCGATGGTACTTCTCCAGATGCATCGGTGCACCGCGGCGAAAATGCATCTATCGCGAAATTGACCGTCTTACGACTTGAGCGTTATGCGCTCCGCTGCACCATTATGCAACGCCGAGAGATACGCGTTATCCCGTGTCTAGCAGCTCGAGGTATTAACGAACGTTCTCCATAAGTAAAAGTAATAAAATTTTAAATGCATAGGAACTATTCGGGAAGAATGAGCGTGATATTGAAATTACCGCAAGTCGCCTGTCCGATTTCGATATCAATTAGGAGTGAAAACAAACATATGGCGCTCGAGAAATTAATATGTTCGAGGCTATCAAATGTCGTTATCGAAAACCTGTCAACGTCCCGATACGACGTTTCACTTATATCGTCGAAGGATGATTCGATCGATATCCGTGAACAGACAGGGGCATCCGCGTTCGATCACACTGTCGGTCGATCTTCCAAATCGGCTCTGTGGCGCGCCGAAAAAACTTCATATTTTTAACTCGACGCTGTCGTGTATTCTTTTTCTCCCTCCTTCCCTCCCTCCCTCCCGCCTGCGGGGGT
>VBVQ01002552.1:0-24209 GCA_011636635.1 Tetramorium simillimum
TTCTCCCCCTGCCCGCCCGCTTCTCCCTCCTACCCCTGACTCTTGTGATTTTCAACCCTCACGCATACCCTCTTCACATTCAGATGCACGCACGCACATACACAACAGGCACACGTACATCGCCGCGTCTCGCACTGCATGCACGGTTTACGTTTTCTTTGTATTCTCTCTTTTTTTATTGAATGCATTTCCTATTTTCGAATGTCTTCTTCACTTGTGGATAAGCGCCGTTGCTTTCAGAATATCGCGGCAGGGATTGAAGTCCGATGTAATTTCATGCAAATTCATTTTTACTGTTGAGAACTGGAAAACCGCGAGAGATTGGATCTTGATCGCTTCTTCTTACGTGGGCTGTGCACGACTTTCATGCATGAGGAAATTGAAGAAACGGACATTCGGCGAGCACGAATTTCGAGTTTGATATATACTTTTAATTGTATTCTTTTTTGTAGAAAAGTGTTTCGTGTATTTCACACAAAAATGAATATAGCTACATTTTGCAAAGACAAGGTGTAATTAAAAAGAGTATGTCGCATACAAGCGTAAATCCTTGCACGTCTGTCAATCTGGCAATCAAAGTCTGAACTTAAATTGAAATTACAGGGTGTTTTCAATCTCTGCGTTATCTTCACAATGCAAAGTCTGTATATCTACATATCTGTTACAGTCGAAGTGTACGATTGGTTGAACCACAAGGTGCGCAGGAAGTCGCGTGTAATAAGAAAATGGTACATCTAACGTTTTTTTTACATATTGATGTAATTTATTTTCATAAATTAGTTTGTATATGCTGGACTCTCTCATAAGAAGTGTCTTGAGATCATGTTGTTATATTGAGCGTTACTCCATCCTGAGAGTTTTCACAAACTCGGTGCTTTGTTAAATTGGTGGTTCTTGATAGTATTTGATGCTCAAATAACAAAATGGACTCAATGGACGCAATTCTTGTAAATTTGATGGTACATCTCTCTTTCTATTTTCGAAAAAAGATTTTTTAATTGAAATTAAAAATTTCATCAAGCTTCTCTTGATCAAACATGTTATACATAGCTTTAACAGTAACCATGATAAAGAAATAGCATAGACTGAAGTAATAGTGTTTGTCTGGTGTTGTACTCTCTGATCTAAATATTTTGTATTATTTTGCACTTTGACTGTAACATATTCAGTATGTGCGTGTATATTAAATAAAGATTACAAAGAAAATTCTACCATTGCATACATCATTTGTCGATTAATCTGTCTCATCTAGAATACAATGAAGATTGTTTAATATCTATCACTGTAACATCATGCGTTTCTTCCAACATAAAATAAATGTTCGTTGTTGCACTTTTTTTTTACTATAATGCTTGTCTATATCTGTTTTAGGATGAATTCGCTGGAGACGGCGTTGATCTTTATGACGACGTGATTGCCGCTCCAGCAGGTGGTAATGGCGGCGTCTCTTCCGGGAATACCGGAGAGAGTGGTGGCGACACTACGTCTCCGAACGAGGAAACTAATGGAAACGCGCCTTATCATCAACTTGGCAATAATATACAGCCGAATCAAATTGGAAGACGACACCAATTATATGTTGGCAACTTGACATGGGTATATACATGTGCACAGAATTAATTCCAATATTTCAAAGGATCCTTCTTTTCCTGCCACTTTTGGCGGGACTTTCAATATGTGACAAATTAAAATATGATATTCTCCAAAGATAAGAGACTGCATTCTGTAAACTAATGTTTCTCAAACTATAATATATTTCTTTCTGCTTTCCGTTACCGTTTTTGTAATATGGATACAATTTTTATCATATTTTTTAATAAAAAATATTTAAGTTTTAATAAGATATTTTTTTACTACTTTCTTTACATTGAAAATGAGTAAAACAGTAAAAACAAATTTTATTTTTAGTGGACGAGTGATCAAGATATTACAGATGCTGTTCAAAGCATTGGTGTGTCAGATTTTGTGGAAGTAAAATTCTTTGAGAACCGTGCCAATGGTCAATCTAAAGGCTTCTGTGTAATATCTTTGGGTTCAGAGCAGAGCATGAGAATATGTATGGACAGGCTACCTAAGAAGGAGTTACATGGACAGAATCCTGTAGTAACTTTTCCCACCAAACAGGCTCTCAACCAAGTATGTATCATTATGCATTGTGATATAAAGAGAAGACGTATAAATTTGTTTCGCAGTGTACACAAATAGTACGCTACGATATTCACATTAGCGGGTACACGTGGGATTATAAATATACACAATCTTTTTTTTATGTGTTCTCAGTTTGAGTCGCAGTGTAAGACACGACCTGCTCCGGCTCCGCAACAGAGTCAGAGCCAACGTCCTCATAACCCACATCAACATCAGCCACCAATGCCACCACATCAACAGCATCCCCAACACCCTCAACATCCTCAACATTCACAACAAAATCACGGTCCTAGAATGATGATGGGTCCTCCGCAGGGTGTAAGGCCGCAGAGGATGCCGCCACCTGGAATGGGTCCACCAGGTCCTGGTGGACCAGGTCAGCAGGGTCCCCCGCGTATGCATGGACCGCCATTAGGGCCTGGCCCAGGACCGCATCATCCGTTACCTGGTCATCCTAATCAAGGTCCGCCACCTGGTTATCAGCAAGGACCGTGGAACGGACCGCGTCCAAATGGTCCTCCAGGACCGCCTCGAGGACCTAGTGGACCCGGAGGTCCACCTCAACAGGGTCCCCCCGGACCCGGTCCTGGCCAGCATAGACCCCCCGGAATGGTACGTATCATGAATAGTGTTTTCTAGTTGTTCCTTTAACATACATTGGATTATGTACTTTCATATTCACTTAATATTACGTTTAGCGCTAAATGCGATTAAATTTGAAATTTATTTATGGTAAAATTTGTACGCCCTGAATTTTATTTATCTTGAAGCATATGCATTACTGAAAACTGCAACAACGAAAAAATAACAAAATATAAATTTTACTCCATCTTTTTAACGACTGACTTTAAACAGCTGATTAGATTACGGAATGCTATCTTTATAACGGAAATATATTTTAAAAACATGAACGTTAAAAAATACTAAATATGTAAACTTAAATACGTTAAAACATATTTATTTAAGATTGATTATACGAAGAAATTTGCATCGTACAATTTGTAATTTCAATGATTGCTTTAGAAATCGTTATATTATTTTGAAAGTTTCCGTGGTGTATTGTAATCTAAAATTATATAATCTTATAATTTTGTATTTCTTAAACTGTGCAGAATCTGATTACTAATAAATACATTTAAAACATTTTTAATTACTATTTTGTTAAAATAATTATTAAATTTGCGAGATGAATTTATAAAGAGATATCTGCACAGTTTCTAAACAAAATCGTATAGTGCATGTCTATTGTAAATAATAGTACAGGCTTAAATATCTTTTGCACTTACATGTCTTACGTGTAAACAGAGTTGCACTAGAGACCTTTCAGAAGCCAGTTATCATATGTCACAGGTAACCGATAATGAGGTTTTCTTTTCAATTCTATTTTTCGAAACAGTTTGTTTTGTGTTCAATTATTTGTATCACATTATTCAAATTCAAAAAACTAATTAAAAAATTAGATCTTTAAATAACTGGCTAATTAGAAGATAAAATAACTATTATAAAATAACAGTAATTTGCAACACGTAGAGGAAAATTAATATTTTAAATATATTAATTTTCTAAATTGTATTTGGATTAGGTGGGGCTTATATTTCATTAATGCATTAAATATTATCATTAAACATTATAATGTTTGTCATCTACAAATACATATATACATACAAATTTGTATATGTAATAGAGATCATCGATACAAAATATTACAACATGATGTTACGTTTCTAAAAGAATGTAGATTTATCTCTATTAAATATTATATTTATTAAAGCAACATAAACAGAAATGTGTTAAATTTTTAAGACAATATCAAATTGCTATTATATTTTAGTGTTATTATATTAACAATTATATTTTGTATGTACAAATTTTACAAGATATATTCAAATTTCTTACACAGACTTGTCCGTTATTTCTCAATTATAAAAATGTTTGTTTTTTTGCGGAGCTAGACAATAATTATCTATGTAATTATGATAGAGTTAAATAGAACTTTCATCTGTCTTCATTCAGCAATTTCACGGTGGCCCACCTGGTCCACCTGGCCAACCTCCACGTGGTCCTCCTGGACATCCTGGTGGACCTCCAGGGGATCCAAGAGGTGCTCAGCCTCGTCCTGAATGGAATAGACCACCAGGTTCGTGCACAACTGTTCTTTTGTCTTTGTTTACCTTTGCACATGAAATCTCGTTTATAATTCAAAACCTTCAACATTCATTACTCCTCTGAAACATCTTGAATGCTTTT
Organism: Tetramorium simillimum; assembly: GCA_011636635.1. Taxonomy (NCBI): domain Eukaryota; kingdom Metazoa; phylum Arthropoda; class Insecta; order Hymenoptera; family Formicidae; genus Tetramorium; species Tetramorium simillimum. Next base: position 4,396 of record VBVQ01002552.1, read on the forward strand.
GTACTACCTTTTCTGCATGACTAAATAAACGATAGAAAGAAACAATGAAGATAAAAACTTGCGAACAAAAATCGCGTCAAAATAGTAGTAGTAGCGTACTTTGTCATTTTCAATTTGCTGACAGCAGATTAGTATCACTGATAAGACTGTTCGATATGTGCATAGGAATGCATCATGGGCCTCAGGGACCACCAGGTTTCCCTCAACATCAACATATGCAAGGGCCGCAGCCTGGCCAAGGCCCACCACAGAGAGGACCTCCTCCAGGTTCTATGGGTGGTGAGAGACTTAGAATGCTCGTTCAATATTACAAATTTTAATCCGTTTGTTACACCTCGAGCTGCATGATATTGAGGGAAATTGATCTGGCAGAAGCATTGAGGTGCAGGATGTTTCAAAGGATCATTTCGTAATTGAGAATTATCAAAATCCAATATATGAATGATTGTTCATTAAACTTACTGATTTCTATCAGTAAATATCGATAAACACCATTGTGTGTTTTTCATTGCACCATATTTATATTTTCTTATCTAAATTTTGTCAAATGTTATTATTCATTATTAAAGTATTTGAATATTTTGACAATAGACAAAGTCCATTAATGATCTATTTCAAGATATAATTCGATTTTGAAATAGAATTGAAATAATTTATTTCCATTATCCGTTACCATTCTCATGTATTTATGATACATTCACCATTTATATTTGGCATAGGAAAAATGTCGGGGTATTAATCAAGTGTATTGTTAGGTCCAGGCGGGCCACCTCCACACGGTGGACCACCACAAGGTCCTCCTCAAGGACCACCCGGTGGCCCGGCACCTCATGTCAATCCTGCATTTTTCCCGCAAGGACCGCCTCATCAACATCCCGGTCAACATCCACCGGGACCTCCCGGTCCACCCCATGGTCCACCACATGGGCCACCTCATGGGCCACCTCACGGTCCTCCCCATGGTCCACCTCATGGACAATCGCATGGTCCGCCGCATGTGCCACCACATTATGGGCCACCAAGTGCACAAGTATTATCTTATTATCACGTATATGTATCACTAATCAAAATATTTAATCATTTAAATAACTTAACTCTAACATAGATTAGATTTCAGTAGCCATGTTTTAAGTTTAAATAGGAAAGTAACTTGTCTATATTATCATTAAAACAAAATATAAGACTAATTAATCGCTCTTAGTATCAATCGTATCATAAAGAAAACATTGAACTATCATATGATATGTTACTCATTTGCAGAATTATAATTAAAGCATACAATAATTATAATTGTAAGTACAACTTATTCAAATAATTCGATGCAATTCGCTTTTATTGTTAATAATGTTCTGTAAAAATTTGGCATCATGCAAAACGAAGTAACTTTGTAGATATGTTTATTATATAATAATTTCTATTTAGGAACTGATTCATTGCAAAGAGATAGATGTTTGAAACAATTTTCTATATTGTTTTTTTGTATCGCATAGGCTCCTTATGGAGCACCTGGACCTGATCATCGCCCGGAAGGTCCACCACCGCTCACCGAGCAAGAATTTGAGGAAATCATGGGCCGTAATCGTACAGTATCGTCATCCGCAATTGCGCGGGCGGTATCCGATGCCGCGGCAGGCGAATATGCGAGTGCCATAGAGACTCTGGTGACTGCTATCTCGCTGATAAAACAGTCCAAGGTAGCTGCAGACGATAGATGCAAGATCTTGATCAGTTCCCTCCAAGATACCTTACGCGGCGTTGAGACCAAGAGCTATGGGTCTGGACGTAGAGGTGAGTTAAACGTACCTGCGTGTAATGTGTCGATTAAATTTTGTTGTTGAAAAGTATCGAAATCGTAGCTTTGAAAATTTTCGCATTAGAAGAGAGAATGGCAAATATTATCCGTAGAAAAAAATTAATGACATTTTATATTTTAACATATTAAGTTATAAAAGTCCTCTCTCTGCAAATATGTTATTTCAACTTTGTCTTAAAACTCAGTCATGCGCTTAGTCTCACGGGATAATGAATTTTCTTGCAGAGCGTTCACGTTCGCGTGACAGAGAGCGCAGTCACAGGAGACGACGCGAGCGATCAAGGAGTAGAGACCGGGAATACCGTGAACGTAGCAGAGATCGCGAACGGGAGCGTGACCGGGAGCGTGATCGCGAGAGAGAACGAGATCGTGATAGGGACAGGGAACGTTATTACAGCGAACCATATCCGAGAGAACGTTCACGCAGCAGAGAAAGAGAGCGCGAACGTGAGAGAGATCGTGAATATAGAGAGCGAAGCCGAGAAGAAAGGTAAGCCAAATGATCTCACCAGATTACTCTCTTAATTGTGTCACTACTCTCTAGTGCGTATTCATTGTACAAAGGGAGGAATTTTGTTGAGAGAAACTCTTTAGGGATTTTGATTAGTAGAGAAAAAAGAGAAATAAGTTATTTATATTGATGCTAATAAAATATTGTGTATTCCATGAGAAATGTTCAATAAAAACACAATAAGAATAGGATCTTATAATACAACAAAGGATTCAAACTAAAGTTCTATCTCTACATCCATATTTCTCTTCTCATGCGTTGGTGGAATACGTATTATACAGAATTCATATTTGAATCAATCAATTAGCTTTTATTGTTGAAGACATTGCCAATGAATTTCTATATTGTATCATGACCAAGAATTAAACATGACCGAATCTCTCGACATTATTTGTGTCAATTGTAAATATGGAACACTCTGAAAAAATAACAAAAAAAAAGAGAAACCTATATATCTATAAGCAAAGAAAATGCACGCATATGTGTCAACTTGTTTATCGATATATCAGACTGAATAGAAGCGCACTTTTATTACCTCAGCCGTAACATTTGTTGTCACTCCAGATCTTATACAACTGTTTGAATTGTTGCGCAATAATCACACAAAAAAGTCAATACTATGTTTATCGTATATTTAATTATAATGCAACGCGATAATTATACTAATAGCTGCAATTTATAAAGCTTTACGAATAAAATTATTTCTGGAATTGTAAAATCATATCTATATTGCAATCCATGGCAATTTACATATTACAAATTTTTTCTGATTATACGTTTAATAATTTTTTTTATTAAGCATTTTTAAATCATTCATTAATATAATATAAGAGTCTTAATGTATTTCATGTGTTTTTTTAATGTAATAGTTCCTATATATAGACAATATGCAGTACATTAAATAGTGCATTTAATAACAGTATTTTTTTATATTATTTTATATTATATAATTTATATAAACTATATAATTTATATAAACTATATAAATTGCAGCATTATTAACTGTTTCTGCTACCGAAGTATACTATGAAATGTAGGACATAAAGAGTACAAACTGTTTGAAAAAGTAAAATTTGAATAATTTTATTCAAGTAAAAGACTAATATTATATATTTAGTCATTATATATTATGTTTATTATATATGGTAATATGATCTTTATGGTGCTATATTTCAGGTATACTCGCGTGAAAATTAAACGTAATGATAAAAATGAATCCTGAAAAAGTATTTCAGTGTAAGATATGATAATATATAGATCGGAACAAAAGAATTTATGTACCTTCTTAATTTGTTTATAACTCGCTATTTTCTTATACGTACATTCACGTTGTGTAAAAAGAATTGTATTCTCTTTTTGATTTTTTTTTTTACGTACACAAAATGTAACTTTATAAGCACGCGTGGAACAAGCTAAAGCACAGTTGAGTGTAAGATTCAGTTACACGCGGCCGCTTATGATTTTTTAGTTATTTATCACAATTTAATTTTAAGATTCGCGGAAATACATTGTGTGTACCATCTTTTATACGGTATCTCGCTATATTTTATAAGGATATTAATTCAGTGAACAGCGACGAAAAATGCTGACTACTGGATAAAATATAGCTTACCAGCATATATAAAATGCAATGCGTAATAAGGGCAATCAACATATTTTAATGACAAATATTCCAATTCACGGTCCATGCTCATGCTGCTCTAAAATTTGTGTATTATAGTGATATAGAAACATGAAACCTTGTAATCATGTACACGGACTATATTAATCAAAATTATAATTATATGAAAAAAATTAAAAGCGAATTAAAAATATTCTAATGTGTTATTTACAATCTACTTCTTTTTACTGTTCTTTTTGGTACATGGTATCAGGGTTAATGTTAAATCATAATGTTCTCGTCCCGAATAATAATGTTCTCATCCCTGAATCATTGATAGCTGGTATCAATTAGTGTTCACTAATTTAGACGTGTATATTAAATCTTTGTCTTATAAATTATTATGTTGGATTGCAATTGTGTGATTCATACGGCATTTTGTATTTGTATGTGATTATATTATGTAATTTATAAAATAGTGTAAGTCTCTCGCAAAACGTCTCTTACGTTGATATCGAAACAACGATCCGAGCTATCGTCTCTCTTAGGATAATTTTTGCTTTTAATAAAATGTACTAAGCCTGGTTAATAGTACATAAACCGTCATAACAAAATATCCGTTTTCCATTAGTACAACACGTCAATCAGCCAGGCCAAGAGTAAAAGAAGAACCGCCAGAGACGGCACCCGTCTCGTCTTCCAAGGCGACTAGGTAAATGACTTTTTTTCATTACAGCAAATGCATGTAGACTTAAATAAACGTTAAATGAACAATGAAATGATGAGAGAAAATGTGTTCATATATTTATTGCGCGGGCAAATTCTTGCCCTTTCCTTCATTTTTCATTTGGACATTGAGTAGAAAAAAGTATATATGTGCAGGCTAACAAAATAAGCAAAGCTTTAATAATGATAAAATAATCGAAAAGACAGAAAATGATTCTTCGAATAATGGATCCTTTATTACTAAATTTGTAAGGAAGAAATTAAGAAGAAACGTATTATTTTTTAGGTATTTATATTGTCATAAAAATTATAAAATCATATGTCTGTTATCGTTATAATTACATAATTATGTGTCTTTGTACTTGCGTGCCGATTTATTTTATGTTTATGCGCTTTCGTGCACAAAATACATCGGTTAGCAGGCTCACTGAAGAAAATAGAGGGAGAGAGAGAGAGAGAGAAAGAAAGAGAGAGAGAGAGAGACGATATATTTTTATCGTTTCCTTATATTCGTGAATAACATGAGATTAACGTTTTGTAGTAAAGTGGACTCATAGATATAACGAAGTATGCAAAGCAGCATTAAAATAAGATAATTGGCTGACGTGACTTGTGTAGGTATTATGACGATCGCTACAGAGAACGCGAGCGAGAGCGAGATCGAGAACGAGAATCAAGCCGAAGACCATCTGAGCGGGAACGAGAACCGGAACGAGAACGGGAACGAGAACGAGAACGGGATCGTCGAGATGAACGAGGAGACTCCTCACATCGCTCAAGACACTAAAAAAAAAAGGAAATGAATCAATATCGAAGACGATGCAAGCAAGTCATGTCGACGTGACATAGGATCGATGATGAAGCAGTAGATGCAACAACACACATACACACCACACACTGCGATCCTCGTCTTTTTAATTCTTGAAGTAAAAGTATATTATGTCGCTTATAATGTACGAACATTTCTGACATCCAAAGATTTATTAATGATTATTAATGATGACGCGGCATTATCAAGGAACATTGTAGGATACACGGTAAAAGGGTAATTTCGAGATTTGCTTAACAAATTGCTTAACGAATAGGGATAGTATGAAAGATTTAGTAGACTCCACATAGAATTTTGAACGTTTTTATCTTCTTTCAAAATAGCTGAACTCAAGTTCAGTATAGAATTGCCGTGAAATCTCTCTTCACATTAAGCGCGGAGTCCTTTTGTCTTAATACATACATATATATATATATATATATATATTGATATGATAATATACTACACGTATACATATATCCATGTAACTATGTTATTATTAAGAAAATATTCATTTAGTCCGAGAGTGGGTTTCTAAACGAATAGTTATCATGAATATATGAGTGTCGAAGGGAAGTCAAGAAGGAAAAAAAGGGACGTCTTGATTCGAGATCGTGTAAGACTATGATTCGCAGTGACAAGAAACAGAGAAAGCGAGAACAAGATGCGACAAGAGCAAAAGAAGAAGGAACGAAGACATCCTACGAGAGAACCATCAGCCTTCTTCCTCACGGACGATTCAAGATTGTATCTTAACGTAATACATATATACGCTTTCAAAAAAAATATAAATGCTAAACATGTCTTTACTTTATTCATCTGTACACACAAATTCCTGATAACAAAAAAAGAGAGAACTACGTTTTTGTTTCTGCGATTTTATAAAGTTCCCGAGTTCTCTCACAAGTTTCTTGAAAAGCTGAATCGTTATGTGTAAATATGTATTAATTTTCTGATGCGTGCCATCTACGAAACTCATGAAACCTTTCACAATATTATAAGAAACTATACGCGCATCCGAGAGTTTATAATGTCGAAAAGGAAAATGTTCTGTTAGTAATGAGATAAAATTGAATTAATTATATACGATTCGCTTTTCGAAGAATTGAAAATGGAATATGTTTTATAATAAGAAATTAGGAATAAGGTGCTAATATCATGTTTGTGACTTTTGCTCAACGATAGATTACCGTTTCATATATTTTTTTACTATACAAAAATTGACAGCATTAATCTATTATTAAAAATAACAGTATAAGTTTTATGAAACATACTACGAAAATATTCTGTGATTTTACATAAATAATATCTTTATACTACCAGAAATTTAATTTCAGAAAAAATATTTTAAAAATTATCTCACAAAACATTATATAATGCAATTATTCCTATACAATATTAACAGATTTCTGATTTTTGTGTTGTAAATTGTAAGACTAAGTTACACTATGCATGAAACTTTGGTTATAATCTTACTTTCATGTGCTATTTGAGGTATATAATCAATGATTATTATATCATTGATATTGATAATAATATACAATTAATATTAAGAAAATCAAATGCTAGCATACAGGATATAATAGCCAAATTGTTCATTTGATATGATTATATAAAGCAATGCTGAACTGTGTATCACGAAGAATTTTGACATATTGAACATAATGCTTGATAAATAATTGTATATTTATTTTTATAAATGAGTAATGTGAACAATTTGACTATAAGCATAATTTGATTTTATTTTTGCAATACATTAATATATTTTGCATAATAGAGTCATCAGTCTTAAAAAGACTAAAATTTTCAGCGATGTGACTTTGAAGTGCAAATTGTTAGTATTTTATGTTTAAACCATATGCACTCAATTTTTAAGAATAATATATTTATATTCATGAATTTATTAAATTGCACTAAAAAGGAAATTTTGCTATGTTGGCATAATATTACATTTTAAAAAGAAAAATAAGAATAGTACGAGCAGAAAGGAATCAAAAATTTTTGATAAAGTGTATCTTTTATGTATAATTTAATCTGAGATATATGTAGGAGATACAAATGTTTTTTTATCTATATGTAAGTTTACATTAATGCTTTCCGAAAATAGTATCTATTTAGTTTTACGTTCAACTAACTTTAATGTAATTTTGCAAAGGATGAAATTTTACCTATCTTTTTTCTCTTTTTTAGGAATGGAAGGAATGAATCGTAAGAAAAAAGATATATACGCGCGCGCGTATATCTTTTTAACAGCGGAATATTGTGCAAACGTTCCTGCCTTCTATGCTATAAATTAAGAAAATTATTAATTATTTCCATGTAATCTTGATAATCTCACAATTCTGTTCAAATTCCTTATTAATTGATATCTAGTTAAAGATGATGATATGCGTTTAACATTACGATCTATTATCCATCGACGTTTAAAAGGGTTCTCTCCTTTTTAAGACAGATTATTTCTGCATGATTTATATGCATCCAATGTTTTTTAATTTTATTTCAAATTTGACACACCCAAGGAATGAATCTTTTAATCGTTTTTTATATATAATAAGTCACAATATATCAAACGCATTTAAAAAAAAATTTTTTTTTAGATTGATAAAATTTTAGGAAATTATTTGAGTCCAATTGCATATTTAATATCATTTGAATAGTATGAAATGGCATTGTAAAATTATTTTCAAATTTGCGGAAAGATAATTTGCGCATCATCAAATTTCGACTTGTATTTAATAAGAAGAAATTTTTAAATTGAAAATTTTCAGAACTTACTCTATATAAAGAGTACAACTGTATATAACTATTCATGTTTAATATTATTATACAGTAATATTTGGCATGCTACTTAAATGTTATTAGAACAAAATATGGCTTGCTATCTTTTTAGCTGAATTATTCGAGAACGGCATAATATAAATTATATTCGACAAATTAATATTCGATTTTAAAATGCAATGTTTCTTTAATGAAATTTCATTTCATTTAAGTTCTCGAGAAACATAGCATTTATCAATGAAAAAAAAAATACAAAGTCGTTCTCACATGCAGTATTACCGCAAATACTTTATGATATACTTTGTGATATAATATCGCAGAAAAGCATCACATAATTATATAATGTGATATACATGTTTTACAAATATCGAAATATATTTTGCGAAACGTTAGAAGAGAAATCGCGCACAATATATCCATATTATAGAATCGTTTCGTTTTAAGAGACGAAGAGATGTACAATATGCCTCAAAGGAATCACCACGACTCTGCGTTTTAATAACAAATTGTATAAATTATTGATCAGAATAACTTCATCGATTAAAATTCTATTGATGTATTGTGCACGGTTTCATGTGATCACAAGCATATAGTCATTTGCATAATTTGTTCCTACGTATATTTATCAGTTTTCACTCTCAAACTTTGTTTGCTATGTGCACATTACCTCGAGAGAAAGAGAGCTGTTGTTACTCAACAAAACTCAGAAACCGCAACTATTCCGCCGACATACTGTAAGTCACCGTTGCGATTATTTGTCGTATTTTTTTATTTCACGTAACATTTTGTTTGCGTAATAGAATAGTCGTTCTCATTCGAGAGCGACGCGAATAAAAAGTTGCCTGGGAGAAATATGTATGGACGGTAATGGGTAAGTGCAACAACCGAATGCAACTCTATACATTTAATTATATTTAATTTTAAGCGTATTATTTTTGCGTACAATATGAAACGGACAATGCATTTTTCTCATGAAAAAGACACTTTTATTTACTTTCATAATATTCTCTAAAAGAAAACAAGAGAACATATTTGTAAAACGATTGATGTACAAACATAATTTGATATTTTGCAAACTATATTAACATGTTGTCCACTGTGCACGTGTTACTGAAATCTTAAAGGATTCAATATTTCATTTTATTCGTAATTCATCTTTATACAAATTGTTGAAGTAATTTGATATATATATATTTTTTTTTTTTCAAGATATGAAAACGATGCACATGTGAGAACAACGTGTTAAAATCATCTATATAAAATGCTTCCTTTTTATATGATTCGATCTCGCCGTAACTGTCTATTAGCAGAATGATTATCAGGAGAAAATGTATCGATAATATTATAAGCTCCTCTCAGAAGATCCGTAATTCATCAGATGGGATTACAGGATAACATTCTATTTATAATTTTATATGCATTTTAAATGTATATATTTTATATATCTGTGTATGTTTCTGAATCTTGAAATATTTCTCGTGCATTACACGATATATAAAGTTATAAATCAAATTTTATCCTGAATTCTAATTATTACGGTTCATTCAAGTGGGTTTTATTAAGAATATTTGTCAATGTATACGTTTTCTCTATCACCATTCAAAACACAATACTTTATTTTTATGAAAACTTTATTTGACCAACAATAATTATTGATATAATTGATCTAAAATGCTAAAAATGTCAAGCGTTGCGATCTCAATTTACAAGAATGGAAGCGTGAAACCAACAATTTGTCTGTTTGAAAGGAAATTTTCTGCTTCCACATTGTATTATAAAATTTATTAGAAACATGGAGATATAATGATATCTTGCGATATATTGTAAAATGGAGTGTCTTCTCCGCGATTGTGCAAGGACAGGCACTTTTGCGTTTGAAGCAAGCGCCTGCAAGTTGTGGCACTTATGATATTCGCTAAATGAGAAGGTGAAACGTCCATTTATGAATAACTTAGTGTACAATATTTTGTACACTGACTCAATATTTTGCTCAAAAATTCATAATGCTCAAATCGTATTTATGCCATAGCTAAAAATTATATATACGGATATATTGATAGGAAATTCGTGACATTTAATATCTGTATCTTACTTTTTTTATACCTTTTTTAAATAATTATATATACCTATATATACAAAAATTATAAGATAAATTATGTAAAAAGTTAGGTATAATCAAAGATTCTCTAGTCACTTTACGATAAAAGATCACAAAGTTTTGTACATTTTATTGCCATTTGAACTGTGATACCGATATACACTCGTGCAAAAATCTCTTATTAGTAAATATTTTTCTAAACTTCATAATTCTATATATAATAAGCTGTTTGTTTTGCTTTTACGTTGAAGGAATACTGTTCGGTGTTATTGCAGTACGGTATATATAACGTGTTTATATAAATAATGATAGTAATCGTCACAAGATTTGTATGTGAACAATTTTTATATGGATTTATTTATTCGTAAGAATACATATATACTGATATTTAAGTATCTATATAAAAATCTCGTTGTAAGTTTGCAGATCTGACGCTATGGGAGTACATGCAACATGAATTACGATAATGTCAATATATATATTGTGTTAAATCTCGATTTAATGTATCGCGAACGAACTGGGTTTTGTTTTTCTTTTTTACTTTGCTAAAGAACAATTTGCAAAATCACAACAAAAATTAAGAATGCCAAATGTATATAATACGAAGTATATTTACGCCACGTACGAAGTTTTTATTTACACGTTGTATGCGTGTAATTATATATATTTCGATAAAACGTCAAATAAGGTAAGTGATAAGACAAGTAATGTAATATTCATGTAAATCTAGATGTACATTTATCCCCTTCCTCATAAGTCTCTCGTAAAAAGAAACTTAGTAATGCGGCGTCAGGGATAATGCGAGAATATTTTATTTACTGTACATGCATGTTTAATAATTTTGTATAAGAGAAGACTATAATCATTGTAGTTATGATTAATTATAACGATCTTATAAAAATGATACATTTTGATAATGAACAAAAACAGTAAACTTGAAAAATGCGTGGCTCTATATATAGCGATTTTGTTCAGTTTACGATGTTCTGTACTGTCAAACTTGCAACTGTGATAACGAATGTATCGAGATAATAAATCCAAATATTTGCGACGATAGAAAAAAGATCTTTACTAGATAGGTAAATAAATAATAGATTCAATTACGTTTGAAGAGAGCTTTATTTTAAGAGAAATGTATACGATACGTGTAACTTTTTTTTTTTATTTGACTCTTATTTACAATATTCATTGATGAAGATTGCATCTAGTGAGCTTTCTCTCTATCATACAATTTACATGGTAGGCATGTCCGCAACGGAAGATCGCGATTCCATTGTCACCTAGCAAAATTGGCGTCTGCAGAGACAACGTGCAGCCCGGGCACGTTAATGATTTAATCCGATGACACATACCCCAGTGATGAGCACCTGTCCCAAACACGTTTTTATCTATCGGTCGCCTTAAATCTTTCTCGAGAGCTTTCGCCAGTTGATCACGTATCTGTGACAATGAAAATAATATTTAATATTGACTTTAATTAATATTCACTATCTCTGTATTCACACTCTTGGGAAAGAGTGCGAAGATCTTTAAACAATTTAAGAATCAATTTAATTCTAATTGTTAACTATTGCTCACAAAATGAGTTTCTAAGATTATTTTGTTATTTTTGACCAATAGTTAACAATTATCGATTGAAAAAAAATCCCTGCGATTGTTAATATGCGTTTTCTATTAGCAGTCTTTTTAAAAAAAGATTTTAAAGGAAAATAAGTTAATCGAATTGTACGATTTATTTTATATATCTAAACGACATAAAAATCTGAAAGATATCTTTCCAAATGACTTTTAGATTGATGTTTAGGTATTTCGTTATTTTTACAACAGAAATAGCAGATTACCTGTGGTGAGCAAATTGTGCCAAATTCTGACGATAATTGATTGGTATTACTAAAATCAATTGACTTCTTCAAACCTCGGCGATGCAGCATTTTTGTAAATATGATCGACTGGAAGATGCTGTAATAAAAATAATATATTAATATCAATTAGCTGTAAAATTTTTGACTGAGATTAATTTTTTTATGTATACAGAGCGCTTTTTACATAATTGTATGTTCGTATATTATTATAATTAAATAAGTACTTGGATAAATATTATTTTGATTTATCTATTATTTTCTTTATTTAATTTTCAGATTTTTTATTTATTTATAACAATATCGATTGTTAAGAAAAATTGTAATAGGCCAAGGACGCTGTAATTTTACATAGCGTTAAAAACTATATTCTTTGGCAATTTATAGAATGATGAATAAAAAAGTAATAATTTTAATTGATGACAAAAGTTCTATTAGTAATAAAAAAATATCGAATCTTATACTTGTCAATGGAAACTCTTTTCTTAAATTTTTAAAAATGTTTACAAAATGACATTTTAATATTACAATTAATATTAATATTCTTATATAATAGTAAACGACAATTTTTAATTATATATGTAACTTTTTAATTATTAATGAAATTATGACATTCGCTGTCATATCTATTTATATATATTATACTATTTTATCACTCTGTTAAAAAAAAGAATATAGATCGTTTCTCTTTATTAACGCTTCAAGATTTTTCGATTTTACCTTCTGTCAAAATTTATGTCCGGCATCTTGCTCTCGAGCTTAATCAGAAACGCCGTGGCCTCGTCTGGTCCCTCTCTTTCCATGATCTCTCTAGCAATCCCGCTCCAATCTACCAATATATCATAGTCGGACTTTCTTGCCAAAGGCATCGCGCAGAACAGGCAAGTGCCATCCTTGATCTCGCTCAGGCACATAGTCACGCAACTCCACTGTTGCTCATTTAGCGCCGGCAGAAGAAACGACAACACGACATTATCTCTAGTCTGAAGGCACTGTCTCAACAGATCGTCCAGTGCGTTACGTTGCTCGATGCGAACGGGCAGGTACACGCGCCACATGTAAGGTACCTTGTCGCAAATATTGCTACATTCATTCGGCAGGCTGTCCGCGTATCTCTTGATCAAGAACTCGCCCACCGCCAGGAACTTCGATTCCACGGCCTTGTCCACCGGATAGGGGTAACCGCAGCTGCACCTGGTATAAGTCAGCGCGTTGATCTCGATGAAGGCTCTCGCGAAATGCCGCACGACGTAATCGTTGCCGGTGGAGTCGATCGACTGAACGGAAGCGTTTTCCAGAAACGTGTTGTAGTAATGCAATTCCGCGGCGCGAGTGACTTCATAGATGAAACTCTGAAGCCCGGGCGAGTCTCGGTAGGAATCTTTGACCGCTCTCATCCTCTTATCCGTCTCCGAAATAACTTCCTCGATTTCTTTCTCCGACATACTAGGTCTGATGCTGTTCGCCAGATCGTAAATCGAACGCAAATCCGACTGCACCCTATGCGTAATGTTTTCCTGGAAATCCGGTTCCCGACCGTCATCTTTGGTATCTAACACTTCCCCATCGTAGTCCGAATCGAGTACGTTCTCCGGAGCCGTCCCGCGTGTACTTCCTCGCGCATGATTCTCTGCCCGATCTTTTCCAGGCTCTATTTGCATCTCGGACGAATCGTCGCTGGAAATTTCAGGCGACTGCGACGTCATTTCACAGCTGTAGATTTTCTTATCCGCGCACCTGCCGCTCTCGGAGTGCACGACCACGATTCCGGAGTCCAATTTGGCCGGTCTATTATTACCGCCGGCTTGCAGAAGTGTTATTAATGGTCGCAGCAACGTTTTCCCGTCTCGCGGCAGATCCTCCACCTCGAGGAGCTCGACGATCTCTTTAGTGCCGATGGCTCTCAATAATTGCGATTTATATACAAAACACGCGTTCAGACACTCGCTATATTGCTCGCGGCAATACAGCCGCAGTATCAGGCTGTCGAGTGACGTTAATGCTAAACAATGAAATTCACTATCACAGGTCATCAAGTAAATCCGATCGTCCACGATCGTCGTCATGCTGATATTCGTGTAATCGTTGCTCCACAACAGCATGCTTGCGTTCGTGGGATCGATAACGTACAGGCCGCTAGTCGTATAGGAAAATAAATACTTGCGTGCGAGTACAAACAGGTGCGAGAAGTTGACAGACTGCGGCGGCCACTCGCGTTCTGTCTCCTCCTTCTGACTAGATTTCAAGGTACTATCTGATCGAAATATTGCTATCGGAGGAATCGCCAGAGCCTCCTTAAACTGATGCGTCTTCACGACGACTCCGTCGGCCAACACCTCCCACAATCTCGAACCGGGTCGGGCGCAAAATATCTTCGAGTGATTCTCGCCTAAGATATTACTATCGTTGTCGGAGATCAGGTTGAACACGCCCCGAGCGTCGTTGATGTTCCTCTCCTGCCTCTGCGCGCTCAAAGCGGCGTTCTCGCGCGTGTAGAAACACGCGCCGAACTCTCCGTTCCGCGGTTTATTGCCTATCTGCTTGTACTGCTCCAGCACCGTGTCGCAGACGTAACAACGCGCTAACGTGGAGACCAGCAGCAGAGGCGGCAGGAAGCTCAACTGTACGATGCTGGAGTCCAGATTCATGAGCGTACATGCTGGAGTTTGAAACATTCCATTGACCTAATCGTGAAAAAAATATATATTATTATATTGGTTGATATATACATATATGAATGAAAAATAAATATAATTACGATAAATATAAATATAAAAGTTAGAGGATATATATTGATATATATAACGCTATAATAAACAGATTATTATGTTGTACATAATTTTAATTATGTTAATCTGTTTATTGGAGTAAACATTAATCTTTTGTTAGTGTGTTGAATTTGTTGCGTTACAAACTTACTGTGAATATGGATAGCACCATGACGGAGACCCTACCGATTGCATCTCCCACATATATCTCAGTGCTATTGTTGTTCCAACAGATACAAGTGACTTGTTCATATACGTGCTCCGATGATACTGATATCAGTTGTGGAGTAGATTTCAAAGAGACTACGCAAACGGTACTACGAGTGGTTGCTAAAGCCACGGTCTTTTCGTCAGGTGATATCGCCACACGTGAAACTACACCCTCCTGGTAGAAGACGAAAGAAACGTTAATAAAAACATACCAATCACACAACCTGATGTATCATAATAGTTACTTTCCATTTACACCAAAACTCAGATA
Organism: Tetramorium simillimum; assembly: GCA_011636635.1. Taxonomy (NCBI): domain Eukaryota; kingdom Metazoa; phylum Arthropoda; class Insecta; order Hymenoptera; family Formicidae; genus Tetramorium; species Tetramorium simillimum. The sequence continues at coordinate 19,838 of VBVQ01002552.1, forward strand.
ATTCGCACTTGTGACATAAAAACTTATTCAAAGTGACAAAGCTATCATTAACAATACAGGATTAAAACCTCTCTTTTAAAGTGAGTTAACAAGACTCACTAAAGCACACAGTCTCGAACTTATGCAGATTATAGATAAAAAATCAGTTGAATCTTATTTGTAAGAGTAAAAAGGAATATTCAACAGCAGCATTTAACTGAATCATGACGTCGCAAGTGAGATTTATCTAAGTTTTGGTGTAAATGGAAGGTAACTAATAGGTAACACCTATTTAATCAATGTTTAACTGAAACTTACATTCTTATAAATATATACTAAGAAACTTATATCAATAAGGATTCTGCAATTGAGGGACTATTTACCGATAGGGGTATTATTTGAAGAAACGAACATGGTTCTCTGGAGAACAAGTAGACACTGCCACTGGTTGAGCCTAGTACAATGTAACTTGGCGAAGCGTGGAAACATGTGTACTGCAATTATACAATTTGTGACGTTACACATAAACATAGTGCTTATAAAAATCAATCAAAAACTTGAGAGAAAAAGGAAAGGCAACTTTGAAAATTATGTCTCATCTATAATCCGCTGACAGGGCGAGCTGTTGCAAACTAAGAAAAACTTACGCAACAGTACTATGAATAAATAAGTGACAGCATATCTCGTATAGATATACAATGATGTATTATACACAGAGCACGAGCTATAAATGTCCTCATTTTTGTCCTATCTAGAGATTGAAAAAAACTTCTTCGACGTTATAAAGTTAGAAATAATCAGGATTGTCTTGACTGTTCCTTAGAAGCCGGCCGCAGTAGCTGGCGGCGCAAGACGCGTGACACTTTTGACAGGGATTGACAGGTGCATTGTGTACGCCCACGATAACACCAAGATTAACCTCGACGCCGCCGAAGCGCGTTACGCGCATAGAAACGCGTGCACGCGCCTTGCCACGCGAGCCTGACGACCGTACCTTTATCCGCTGCGTCGAATTGATCGGTTTGTACAGGATCGAGTTGATTTCCTCACGTTCCGACAAGACGTAAGGAAGATCCGATGCGGCGGGATACATCGTCCAGCATCTTCTTGTCCGCTGCCGAGTGAACCACCGCGCGCGCAACGCGATCTACGCGACTGGCAATGCAGGCTTGTATCCGCTCGAATCGTCGCCCCGGGGGTGAGAATTCAGATTTTTAACGTACAATTGCTTGTAACTTTGAGTTTAATTTATAATAAATTAAGACTAAGGTATGTGCTAATGTAAATAACTGTTAAATTGTGGATGTGGAAATACAACAGCAATTATGAAACCAGAAGTGCAACGTATATTATTGCAAATAAATTAGATAAATGTATGAGCAACTTATTCCAGTATCTTCCTAAGACTGCATAATCTTTCAAAATATTTTTTATTTGTATATCTATATATATTTTTATTAATATATGTATATACAGTAATAAGAAAGTAATACAAATTTGTAAAAGTTACTTTTAAAATGGAAAGAATATTTTCAGTTTGCTTTGCTTTGAAAGAAAATGTTCTAGAAAAAATGGAAAAATGGATACATACTAATCGTCGAAGTGCTTAGTCTGCACTGAAATGTGAGATGATTAAAATGTAGAAGTGTATTAATATTTACAATTATATACATTACTTTTAATGCCATTAGTATATAGCTCGTGATTATAAAGATTCATATAACAGAGAACAGAAAAGGGGATAGAGGAAGAGGAAAAAGGCAGAGAGAAAGAATATTTTATATCTCAAATTTTTGTAATATTAATGTCAAATAATTAAAAATTTAATGATTTTTTTTAATACGTATATAGCGTATAAAGAAAACTGCCTTGGTGTGGGTACGTGTTTAAATGTAAGTTGGATATGGAAATAAATTAGGACGAAAATAGAAAGTTTCCACAAATGGTTGTGAAATAAGTTAAAATGAATTATGTTAATGCTATATATACAATAATGATGAAGGAGTAATGAATAAAACATCAATATCACTATACTAACATTTGTAAAGATCAATTTATTCAAATAAGTCTATATTCAAATAGTATATAGTACTGTCGACTGTTGGTTAAAATGTTTATAAATTGATTTATATAAATAAACGACAGATCCAAGTTTTTATATCTTATTAAATAACATTTAATTTGAATATCTATATAAAAACTAATTTCTAATGTTTAAATAAATTAATGGTAGAAAAATATGTAACGATACATCAGATTTAAAATTTAGTATCTAAATTTTACAAATGTAAGATTAATTAAAACATCGTGTTACTTACTTTATCATATTCACAAAGAAAAAAATTTCTTCTCACACTGCTGTTTCCGTACAATCAATCGTGCAATATGTTTGGTGGATACAACGTAGATTAAAGTGTAGATGAAGCAATTAATGGATTCATTCCATACATTACATATTTCCTTCCTACAATCATATTATTTCTTTTTCAGTAAACTATATATTTCAAGGAAGATTGTATAAAATAAAAATTTATAAAAATCAGAAAAGGTTGTAATAATCATTATTACTCAGAAACACGGACCTTAGTATCATCATAATTAAGAGATAAAAACAATTACATAAAAATTGTATAAAATAATTCGTAAAATAATAAACTACCTAAAAATTGCAAAGTCTTCATGGGTAGCCTCTACCTCCGAGATTCCAGATCAATCTAGAGTAGCCTACATTTTAAAGAATACTATGTTTCATTCTTTCCTAAATCAAGTCACGTCGATTTCCTTGAAGAATGCTCGTACAGATTTACCCTGAGAACCAGAAAATACATTGTAATAATTTCTCACTCGTTTACTTTACCATGTAAGCTGCGCTATGAAACATTTCCTCAGAAATGGTTTGTAAAATTAATCACTGACAAATCAGTAACACGGACCAATTTTTTCATCATTTAAATAACCGAAAGGACGCGAGATATTAAATGGAAAAAAGATTTACAGTTTACTAACAAGATACGCTTGAAACACGTGGCCGACAAATTGCCCATCTTCGTATATATGAACGAATTGAGAATAGAATATTGGAATCGGCAGAAGGAAAAAACGCGAAATTGGGCGATAAACATAAACATTATTGATAAACATAGAAAAAGTAAAAGTCTTTACCATCTTGCGTTTTTGTTGCAATTTTTCACGTGAGAGAGGTAAATCGGTACGACGTTCCATCTTGGCCAACTGTAGAGGAAATGAAACGCAAACGGAAATCGGTGCTTCTTGTGCGGGAGCTCCCACTCCGTCCTCCCTTCGAGCATATAATAGCAAACCAATCACAATCGAGAACAGTAGCTTTACGTTTTCAATTCTGGACTGTAATTGGTCAAATCGTTTACTACTCAAGTTTTGTCGCTTACTAACTCCAGTTTTATTATTACGTATATATACGTATAACTTTATCTGTGATTAATCGAAATAAAAATTTGTGATAAATTTTATTTTACATTATTTCATGAACATAAAATTAAATTCTTATTTTTGCTACAAGGCAAAATTAAGTCAGGAACGACAAATCATGTAGCCGAAATTTTACTGTAATTCCCTGAAGATTTAATCAATTAAATTAAACGGAATTTAGTCAAAGTTAATCTTAAATGCAATATAAGAGAGATACTTTTGATATCTTAAGATGTCATAAATTTTGTTTGAAATACTATTTATATTGATAATATTATAGTATAATAAGTGCATTAATCTTATTTTATTTTTTAAACTATTCTCTTTTTAGAATATTTAAATCATATATTCATATTTTTTAATTATATATATAGGGTGTACCAAAATTGGGGATAAATATTTTAATGACAAATTCTTTGTAACATTTTAAAACGAAAGTTCAAATACGAATATGACAGGGCTAAGATTTCACTCGCTCAAGGATAAAGTAAAATGGTTAATGACAAGTATTTCTATGAACCAAACATCTTCGACAATGATAAAATTATTGAAAAATATTCAGTTTTGTTAGGACTCTATTTCTGTTTATTTTAAATGAATTATAAAAACAGATTTTTCAATAATGTTTTTATTCAATAGTTTAATGTATTGATATTGATATGTGTCAACTGTCGTATTTATTTGGTTGTGTAAGAAACAAAAAATGTTTTTATCGATCAATCTTACCACGAAGATTTATCATATGAATCAAATAAATATAACATATAATATGCCACCGATTTTCCTATTTGAACTTTCGTCTTAAATTGTTACAAAGACTTGGTCATTAAAATATTTATCTCCAATTTTGGTACACTCTGTATATGTATATGTATATGTATATGTATATATATGTATGTATATATATATATATACTTTTATAGCTAATATATATACATATATATAT
>VBVQ01002553.1:0-24206 GCA_011636635.1 Tetramorium simillimum
CTTTTTTGAGGCGTTTTCTGAACGCGTATACTTGGCGCTTTTTTTTACCTTTTTTGAAAAGGTAATTTTTTGTGATATTAAACAACTAATTTTATAAAATTGAATGGTTAGAACAAAACATTTTGAAAATAAAAGCAATTTTAAACTTACGATCTGTTCTCACGGAGAAATGTAGACTGCTTAAGGCTATACAGCGATTTTATGTTTAAAACTACACTACAAGGCAAATATGACAGATAAATATATAAATAAAACAGTTTTAGGAAGTTAATAAATACATAAAATGATGTAAAATTATCAATAATACATTCGCTATTGTTTAAATTATCCAATTTGTAAGAGAAAATCATGCAAATTTTATTTTCGCTTTTAAAGAATTCGTTTTTGTCAGATTTTATATAGAAAAAACCACGTATGTATGAACTAGGTGTTTCTACTTCTTTAATTATCTAAAAGACCATGTTGCTTCATGAAGTCTGTGCCAGTATTGGCGACTTTCCTCTACTATGTAAGTTATAATTGTCAATGTTTGTGTCAAAGTCAATGTTTCAAAATCAAAATTGCAGACTGTCATCATGAAGCTTTGTAATTATCACGTTGAATATGACTCGAACACGAGTCGAAATGTTCGTTTTTTATTGTAAATTTAAGAATAAAGAAGCCTTCCTACGCACCAACGTCCGCGTCGTATTCTCAATGCCTTAATTTTTTTGTCATATTATAAGTTGTATGCTCTAATATTATATCGATATTTGTGAATAACTTGTATTGTACGATGGCGATTGCGCGTTGACAAAGTCCGAACAAGTCTGCGGGAAAATTGCAGCCACGCCTCTTTGTCCTCGCAGTCAGGTACTTAGAAAATTGAGCGGATAATTCTTGAAGCGAAGTACCCAGATAATACATTAGGACAAGGTAGGAAAGAGAAGACGAAACGGATTGCCCGTAAGATTAAATTAAAACTTGGATTACAATTCGAGGACAGAGCTAGCGAGCTTGTTAGCGGAATATTTTACATTGGTATCTGTATTTTCTTGAATGCCGTTTATCTCGAAAAACACAGTCAAACATCGTTATCCGAGAATTTAGTACTGCTATAATTACATGATAGATGTGCAGATGATGACGTTTTAACGGTGAAAACAGAACAACCGTAATGACAATATTAATTAAATTATTATACGCTTCCAATGATAAGCGTAGTACATAACAGATTCATAACATTTTATTAACTCATGTATTCTGTCAATCATTTAAATTCACTCAGATTTCGTCGTTCTTATCATACATCTCTTTATCGCGATTCCGATGGACCGTTCGCGTCCATCTCGAGATCCAATTTCGGAGTCGGTAAATCAAGTGTCAGTAGGTCGGCATCAAAGTTTATCTTGATAAATGCCCTTGCGAACGACTCGGTGAAAAAAGAGTGGGAGCGCTGAAAGCGACCCTCGAGAGAACCACGAACGCGAAAGTGCCGATAATTATCTCTCTTCCATTCTGGCTCTTTCAATCGGGCTCTGTAACTCGACAGCATCCAACATCTTTTTCTCCGCGTTCATTCGATATTCAACGTCGAGAGCTAGCAATTTTGGTTCGCTGGACCTCTTGTTGCGCGCCCACACTTCACGCCGGATTGCACAGGAGATAGATACGCAATTGCAGAAGAACGTTCTCGGAATAAAAGAACTGTTCTAAAGTTGAAATGATGGTCTTTCGCTCTAGCGTATTACGGAATTCAGACAAAGAGATATGGATCTAGAAGAGCACGCACTTCTAGAAACGGTTCGGTAAATAAGGAACAGATTACGTGTGTATGAAGAATTTTGATTGCCGTATTTTTCCTGAATTTTTTTGCACGCAGGAATTTTATTTAATTCAGGAAGCCGGATCGGAAGCTCGTGCGCATAAAGTGGAAAAATCGGGCGCTAATCGATTCTTGTGCAACGCAAAAAGTAAACAAATATGCAATAATGTTCTCTCTGTTGAGGTGTCTAACTCTTATCACCGCGGGAGAATATAATGAAAGAAAGCGGAAGGAAATTAATGGAATATCCGAGAGAACCGCTATCTCGCGGCATTGTAATTTTAGCTTTTTAATCTCGGGTACAGACACGACCGTCGATCGCATTATGGCGATCCTTGGGCGAAAGACGTGAAAGGGATCGGTAAAAATCCTGGATCCATTTATCATAGTGAATCAGACTATATCTTGCGCTCCTCCACAGCTTGACAGATATATATATATATATGTATATGTATATATAATATACTTGTATACATACATAGAGGTATTTTATATGTATACATACCTTACAGTATATGCATATATTTTAGAATGAAAGCCAGAAAGAGGAAGGTGAGCACGATAAAAGAGGGCAGGATTTACCGCTACATTTTACCAGTTCTTAATAGTCAGTCTTTACTTTGTGAATCTTCCTCAATTTATAAGTCATAAAGAATTCGCAATGGCAGATCAAATGCGGAGATAAAAGGTTGGAACTAAAGTACAGTGAATAAAATTAAAATGAAAGCTATAAAGCGATTCTTTGTATAATACAAACGTAAATCCCGAATAATTTCTAAAGTCTATTAATATATATATTTTTTTAATGACTAATTTAATCGCTCCGCCAGAGTTTTTAGAAGGACGTCCGAGTCAAATAGTTGTCACTATAAAGAAACTAAATTGCTTGGACAATCAAGTCAAAAGGGGTCGAAGGCAAATCGATTAAAGAGAGTACATATAGCTGAAGGGGCCGACTAGGAGCTCTCGAAACGCTCCATATAATCTGAGGCGGCATTTACTCGCGCGTATTCATGAGGGCATACGTTACTTCCGGACAGTCACGCATTCACGCACTCGTTGCCCATTGCGAGGCGAAATAATTCGCGCGCGTTAATGGTTTTCGCGGCATTTGAATCGCTGAGTGTCACAACGGTGATACATTAATCCGCCTAACGATTCCCTTGGCCAATTTCCGCCGTAGCCGGCGATAAATTTTAACGCCGTGTTAACGGCAACCGTCGTCGTGTTGTCGCATTATCAAGTATGCCCGCCCGTGGGTGTCGCGAAATTACACCGTTATGGTTCGTCGTTAAGCCCCGCGTCGCTCACGTAATGCTACGCGCGTAATCGCAGACAATTAATCACCGTTGCAGACGATAGCTCAGCATTTTGCCTAGCACTCACTCGCCGGCACTTCCTTTTCGTTTTACTGCGCGACGTGATAAAGTGTACAACGGTATATTTCTCTCTTCTCAATTGCAGTGTCATCAATAAGATTCGCTCTTCACTATTGTCAGAAATTGCCCGTCATTGGCTGAAATGACGTACAATTCTTTTCCGCATTCCCGCCCTTTCATTTTACGTTCTCTCCTTTAATCGGGAAAGGGCCCGTATTAATATACAATTCGTACGCGAACGTCTCCGTTACGTTTATCGAAGAGTTTTCGATAGACGATGTAATTACTGGATATAAGGGAACTTGCGCGTGTACCTCCGCCAATAGCTGTGAATGCAACAACGATAAGATCTTTCGGCGTCGTTCCGATTCAATCCATCAGGAAAAAGAGAAATTGCTTCATCTACCTTCCACCGCGGTAAAACGTGGCAGCGGGAAAACTGCTAAGTCATAACTGAGCATCAATTTATACTCTCGCCGAGCACCCGCAAAGTTTCTTACGAGGTATCGTTACGCGATGGCGACTCGCCAAGTAAAAGCGCCGCAGAATCAAATGCTTTTACGACTCGTTCTCGCGTTTGTGGTACACCCACGCGAATCCCGCTATTTCGTTTCTCCGCTGGAAATACCGTGTCGCGCAAAGCGTGAATGATTACGTCGTCCACTCGACTCTAGAACGTCGGTTTTATCTGGAAAGTACACGTTATCCTCCCTTCAAATTCCACGGCGTTGCGTGTAGATGGCACGCAAATAATGATGAAAGTTTCGAATTATGGGTTCGTGAAAAAAAAATGGGAGGCCGCTATTTTCTCCTCCGCGCGTCTCGCGGTTCAGTATTCCGGATATGGGCGTGTCGGAGCATCAAACGCGAGCCTGGTAGATTCCGGAATATAAGTCAAGCGGTGAATAGGTAGGTAGATAGGTAGGTGAATAGGTAGGTGCGGGCGTGAGCTGGATATATAAATTCATTTTCATCGCGCGGTGCCGAAAAGGTGGCGAGAAGGGAAGGCGACCGCGATTGTGTGGAGGCGAATGCAGCAACAGGTTTTAACAAAAATTCTTATCGCTCGGCTGCCGCATAAATTCCTTCACGGTGCAATGGACCCAATTATGACGTTTTGTCTATTATATTGCCTATACTATTCGTGCTCGAGTTGTCTCAGTTCGCGGTGACATTCGACGGGACTAATATACAATACGGAATGATCTTCTCGACAGTAATCTCATTCCGTAACCGATTAAGTCGGAAGTTCGTTTGATGGACTTTTGATTGGCTACCGCGCGAATGCTCCGTGAATTCCGGTGGGTCCGACAATTAGCGGAGGAAAGTCGAAAAAGGTAGATGATACCGTAATCTTCGTTAAGGCAGGACGAATTCCACTCCGCGCTTGTGCGTTCTTAGAATTCTTTAGGAAAAATTAGAATGAAAACAGCATAAGATTTATTAGTTGTGGTTTTCGAGGTAAATTTCAAGATAAATATATATACATATGTGATAGATTACTCATAATTGTTCTACAATAATTATATTTCACTATTAAGTTGTGAAAAATAAGAAATAAAATTTTTATATTTTATATCTCGTTCTTTATTTTTTTTACTTACTTATGATATGATAACTTATCTTTATATTTACTTTTTTATTTTCATTTATTATATTATTTGTAGCTCTAATTTATTTTCTGTTTTTGTACTTTTTTTTACTTGATTAATTTAATGTACGACTGATGAACACTTGAAATAAGTCGAAATATTTCACACTTCATTTTTCTTTGTCAATCAAAAGATAGTGAATTATTTATTCGACACTATCATTCATGTCCGCTCGTTTATTGATCCACCTTTTTATATTGCTTTTATATTACTTTGCAAATGTAAACCTGATTCTCACTTGTTGTTAGCGAGAAAAGAAGTAAAATGTGCGTAAAAAAGATATTTAGAAAGTGTTGATGATAGAGCTAACGATAAAACTTTTTAATTAATTGTAATATTGCGCGAAATAAAGTAGATTAGAGCATATTTGATGTGCAAGGGAATAAATACGGCCGACGTTCATACATATTCACATGTATAAAGAAGAGGCATACAAATTCAACGAATATGCAAATCTGTTGCTCCTAGAGTACAAAAGTTTAAGTAGCATGGCGGTTATTTATCAGTTCACTGCAGTTTGCCCGAGTCGCCAGTTCCTGCAGAGTCCTCTTTTTCATCGGGAGACGCGACGGTAAAAATTTGCTCGCGATATATATTTTCATTTAAAATTATGTCTCATCCCTTTTTACTTTATTTTTTTTTCTTTTCGTCTAACGTGTCGCCGGCGCAGTTTATCGCGCCATTCTTCCCGACAGCCGATAGCTGTTGTTGAGAACTTTATTCCCTCCGCGTCCGACTTATAACTCACATAATTTCTCGTTGTACCTTTATATCTCACGGCGGGAGTAAGTCCGGCGTAAAGGCGCGACTCTCAATAAAGTATCGCCGCGCGTGTCCGGGAAATATTTTACGAATAAAAATATATAAATCGCCGGCTCATCGGCATTACCATGCTGCTCCTACGCGGTGCGGAAATGAAATATACGCGGACAAAGCTATGCTCGGACACAAAAATTTGCATATTCCGTAGATTTGTCATCGCATGGCAAAAAGTTTTTACATCGCGATACGCAGAACGCGGCCACGATGCGTCAAACGCGAGATGTAATATTGCGAGCGCGCGCGCGCGCGCGGCGTTCGAGTAACGAGTATAGCGAGCCGGAGAGATCGGCGTTAGAAAGCGCACATTTTATATTCCCCGGCGATATGAATAATAAAATATTTGCGAATGAGCGAACAAAATTTTTAGGGCGTTTCTGCCGCCACAATGACGCGACGTATGGCAAGTATAGAGAGACGAAGAGTGAATAGGAGTGATGGACAGCTGAGCTGCTTGCCAGCTTGTCAAATAAGCAAACACAATGACGGGCAGAAATATTAAAGCCCCGACCGGGCGACTATATTTTAATAGCCCACCGTCCACTTTTTTTTAATAACGGATGTAACTCTCTTTGGCTGATGAAACTTTTAATGGAAGCAATCCCAAACATAAAGGATTAAATTGCTATGTGGGCCGTTTATATTTCCAAGCAGTCGCGTCTCGTTCCGACGGCACAGGAATATATTTCGCCCGGGATGTCAGTGCTTACAATCAGGTGACATTGATCTGCCGTTAAGATCCGCCAAATCATTCTGCGGATTTACGGTCTCGCCGATAAACGTGGGCGCCGTGTACACCTGCGTGCTGACACCGGTGACAAAAAAAAAAGAACCGTGTGTGTGCTAGGCCAACAAGCCAGACAAAGAACAATGAAAAGCCGATCTGAATGGGAGCATGTTTATGTCGACGCGAGCCTATTTATCCGACTATCGGTTAACGATCGACGACGCCGTTCAGCAGCCCCAGAGGACACCGATAATACACGGCCGACCAGCGAAGATGCGTTTATCACTCGCTTACCGAGGGGGTAGCTCCGTTTGATTCTTTGTAACGACTGCTACCGCCGGTGAATTACGTTTATAGCCCGGCAGAGAAACACTAAACGTGCGTCTTCGGGGAACGCGCCATGTATCTACGTGAATTTCACATATATCTCGCAGTTGATTATACGGGACGTCTCCTATATTCGTCATATTTCTACTTGCTCTTTGATGAATTTGAGGTGGAGCTTTATTTGACGGGAATTTGATTATGGTCCTTTTTTAATTTCAACGAGATGAAAAGAAGATTCAAATGTTTTACGGTAAAAATCCCATTTTTCCCTTTTTTCTCCTTTTCTGCGATTTTTAATTATATAAACATGTAGATACGTTGTAGCCAGACTACAAAATCCGTCTCTTTATAAAACGTCTAGGCGGTTTAAAAGCGCGGCCATATTCTCAAATCATAGTTAGCTATGAAATGAAATATTTTACAATCTCTGACTAAGAATTTTAATCTTTTTATAAAACGCCAACAAGCAACCCGTCAAACTGTCAAATGCAACGATTTGTATATTTTTGTAGATTCTGGCTGATTCATTTCAGTCGTTTCACGAACTATCTGTAGAACAGTTACTTATTTATAGAAAATACTAAATAATATAAAAATAATATAAAAATATTTAAAAAATATAATAATTCGTAGAATTTGTACATTAGAAAACATTTATTTGAATAAAATTCTTCAAGCTTTGTTAAAACATATTTTTATCAACTGGACTGTCTTTTGAATCTCTCCCATCTTTATAAAATATTATTTTAGTCTGGAGTAATTATTGATTACACTGTTCGACAAAAAATGATTTTTTTTCGAACACAGAACCGAGAATAGGTTCTGGCATTTCCCATAGCTTTTTAGACGCCATGAATAGGAATCCGTTCGTCAAATTGCTCTGTCACGTCACAATTTTGAGAAATTTCCAATTAAATTTGCAAAAATGAGCTATTTTTACGTACTTTGTCATGTTATAACAACGATATGTGATATGATAGAGAAGTTTCTTTGTAATCAAAATTAAGTATGTTGTTAGGACTATTAGCCATTAAAAGGAATTTTTAGTGTCGACTATGGTTAATAAAATATTCACGTTTAAATATGGGGTGTATTGCGGAAAAGCTGTGAATTAAGTCACAATTTACCAAATAGCTTTCAACTATAATGTTTATATTATAAACTTAAAATCTTCTTTGGTCGCTGAATACGAATCCAATGTCAACATTGACAACCCGGGAAAGAATGGGTGTAATATGTTCAGATATAAATATATATAATTAGATATGAAAAGATCTTGTGTCATATATGATAATATCCGAAATTTAGCGCTATATGATTATATCTGAAAATTTTTATATTATTATATATTATCTGATTATAAAAATATCTGATGATATATATCAGATCTTTTTGGATTTAATTATATATGGCTAATTATATAATTGGCCATATATAATTATATTTAAAAAGATCTGATGACATATATAATTTTATCTGATAATATATAGTAATATAAAAATTTTCAGATATGATCATATCGCGCCAAAATTCGGATATTATCATATATAATCATGTATGACATAAGATCTTTTCATATCTAATTATATATATTTACATCTGATCATATTAAATCCATTTTTTTCCCGGGAAATTAAAAATAGTGGATTCAATATGACGGATGTCAAAACTTAAAAAATTGTATCATTCAACCACCTAGCGACAAGGCGCGAATTAACTTAAAAAAATTACATCACTCAATCACCAAGCGTTCCTTACTTATACATGTAACATTCAAATGATTTAGAACAGAAATATACATATATTTTACAAGTTTTTTCAGATCCAATTGCAATTTCTATAATTACTATACTAGCCCATATTTAACCATGAATACTTCATTAACCAGAGTAGACTAAAAATTCCTTTTTAGGGCTAAAAGTCCTAACAATATACTTAATTTTGATTGCAAGAATACTTCTCCAGCACGCCACATATCCTAGTTATAATATTACAAAGAACGTAAAAATAGCCCATTTTTGCAACTTTAATTGCAAATTTCTCAAAATTGTGACGTTATGAAGCAATTTGACGAACAGATTCGTATTCAGCGTCTAAAAAACTACGGGAAATTTCTATTCTCGTTTCTGTGTTTTTTTTGTTAAACAATGTTATTATAAATCGTTACATTTGACAATTTGGCGGGTTGCTTGTTAGCATTTAACAAAAAGACTAAAGTTCTTGGCCAGATTGTAAAATATTTCATCATTTGAGAATATGGCCGCACTTTATAAAACGTCTAGACGTTTTATAAAGACGGATTTTGTAATCTGGCTACGACGGATATATTCTATTACTCACATGTTCAAAGTTTATTTAACTCTCAATATCCTTCTCAAAGTCAAATATTGTACATATTTCTTTCCAAATGTTATAATTATTGTTGAAATCATGTTACCAGTCAACTTGCTGAAATTTATGAATGTAGCATGTATACATCCGTTGATTATCTTATTGCTGGTATCGTATTTTTATGGATATTGATTCCGAGACAAATTAACTGTTAATCGGCAGTTGGATAAATGGCTCCGCATAAATATCCCCTAAAGAAGGGGAATATTTAACCTTTTTCAGATATTTTTTTTGTTGAGACTACAAACGATCTCGTGGTACACGATGTTTCACAGGACTAACGCGATAGGCTGATTTATTTGCTTCCAAGTCTCCGTTCAATGTCTCGGAGGATTTTCACGAGAACGAAAACATAGTACAATTCTGGTTAATCGAATCTATTCTTTGATATCGAGGACGATCGACATCTGTCGCTGAAAAATACATAAAATAAGATTTAAATAGGACTCCTCGTGTGCCATTATACACATATTATATATCCCACGAAAGCCATCACATGCAATAATAGCTTTCCATTCCGCCCGTGCGATGTTCCGCATTCGAAAATAGTGCGGAATTGGAAAGCGGTGAAAAAAAACTTACAGCGCGTTACATTTTTCCCAATAAAATGTCCTTCCAACTACTTCTCATTTTTTTTTTTTTTACAGACCAGCTCTCGGCGCACTCGTGTCATTATGTGGAAATTGAAAGTATCGACATAGGCGCAACAAAACCGTTCATTACGACGCGAGATGCCGTAAAACGATGGCCTGGCATTGTCACGTGCCCGCGCGTGTTTCTACAAAGCAATTCCAATTTGCGGGACATACGCAAACGCGGGCATATGGCACGCGCATGAATACCACCTTTACGTACACGCGCGCATACGTCTTTAACGAATCGGCGCGGCGCGGCGATAAACGCGCGGAGTTCAAGTTCGAGAGTGTTTAACGATGATCACGTTCGCCGGGCACGGCATCATTGCGATTACATCGTGCCTCACAATCAGAGAGAGAAAGTGTGTACATACACACATACACACATACATATATGTATATATAATATATATATATATATATATATATATATATATATATATATGTACATATACAAGGACGCCAGGAGCGACGTTTACTCGAGATCGCATCCTTCCTATCTATCTAATCTCCGCAAAGTGCATTCGCTCACTCGCATTAACCCTATAGCCCCCGGCTTGACTCTATCGCGCTCAGCGCATCGACCGCCCTCGCTTGATCCTTGGAAGTGCGTACCACGGATACGTACGCGCAAATACGCAGAAACACGTACATATCACAAACATCCATCATAATCTTCCTCCATCTCGCGGCATTAGCATAGATTCACCTGTGAGACACGATGCGTAGAATGGTAGATCCCGCTTGATCCCTCCCCTAATTTGCGCTAATGCGAAAAGCGTAAATTCGGTATTCCCCGATTGTGTGGATTATTGGACCGATAATAAACAAAGCGTGCGATTATGCCAGTACTAATGAAGTACTATTGATGTATATCGCTTCTTCTAATTAACTTGATTGACGTCGAGCCCTTTAACGCATTAACACAATTCGAATTGATATCGAATTAGGACGCGCTTGTCCGGCATGGATAAATACCAAAAACAAAAAAATCTGCGCTCTTCCGTCATTATTAATAATGACAGATGTGGATTAATAATAAAAATCTATAGGAATAAATTACTCTATAGGAATAATGATTAAATTAGTAGTTGCGTATTACAACATGTAATTACGACTGGCTTCGTCTGTCCCTGCTTCGGTGCCTTTCCCTTTTGCCGAGAGAGGAACACGTGCGTGCGTGTGTGCACGCGCTCATAACTCGACGGAACTTCGCTCATATTCGAGGCCAGCAATTGAGGTTCTTGATGACGTGAGGAGCTCTCGTAATCGAAACCACAGAGAGGCCACCTGATCGCTATATACGTATCATATACATATGTATACATCCTGAATATCAGATGACGACCGAATTGGTCACACGCATTCTAAAAGTGTGGAATTGTATTTAAAAAATTCGAAAAAAAAAGAAATATAATTTCCAGGTAAAAATGACATTTCGACATAGCGCAATGCTTGCGCTTTTAAAAATAATTTATTTCCTTGCAAAGCGATTTGCTGAATGAGCATAAAGCTGCGTCGAGATAAGACGCTTAGGTA
The DNA here is from genome assembly GCA_011636635.1 of Tetramorium simillimum. NCBI lineage: Eukaryota > Metazoa > Arthropoda > Insecta > Hymenoptera > Formicidae > Tetramorium > Tetramorium simillimum. Next base: position 11,274 of record VBVQ01002553.1, read on the forward strand.
GTCGAGGTTAATGGAGATTTGCGTTGATAGGATGTGTTTTACTTCTTCATGAGATTGCTTGAATCCTTTTCTTTGATTCTAATGGACTCAACGTTATATAAAAAAGTGGCAAAGATCTTGCGCTACAGATACGCGATATATTTATCACGCGCATATTTGAATTAAATTTATTTTGTAAATATGCGCTATTAAGAATATCGAACGTACATATAATAACGTTATACATGAATTAGGTTCTAAAATTGCATCCTTCCTTTCCTGCAGATTCTTTTTACAGAAACGTCAACCACTCTAACACTTTCTGAATTACAGGATGATGGAAATTAAAGGATTTTACAAGCCAAGTTTTGGTACTTTTAATAAGTGAGAAAGTTAACGAGTTAATTAAAAAACCTTCAGATAATTTCAAGCGGGCTTTATGGTAACGGAATCTTAATTTTACGATTATACTGAAATATACATTATTGAAAATTAAGGAAGAACAGAGAAAATGATGTTTTGCAGAATATCTAATAAGAAAAAGTTGATTTAAAGTTCGTTGAAATGAAAATAACGAAAATTTGCACCGCTAAAGAGAATAATTAATCCTAAATATCTTATATATCTTTACGGAATCATATGTGAATAGCAAAATATTCAGATTCAGCTTTGCAAAACCGTCAGGTACTCGCGACAGACATCCCAGTGTCTGCGGCTGAGAGACTTTTACCGCTTTTATTTCTGCGTGAGAAACTTTCGTTCGTCGAATTTGCTTCGCGAATAGTTCCGTCATTTTTCCACATGGATGCATCTCATTGTGCGATTGTCGCCGTAGATTATCAGGGACACATATATACTCTGACGAGGTGTGTCCTCCGCGACAGAGGAAGACTCGAGATATCTCTAAAATTGTGGAATTTCACCTCGAATTTGCCAACTTTGCTAGTCGGAAGCTTTCATGACTCGACGATTTAACGGTATTAATTTAAAGCGTGGAGAACGATCGTTCAAAATGATTAAAATCGGAGTATTTTCCCGATGCTGTCGTCGAATAATCAATGCAGAATTTCTAATGCTCGCTACACTATAACACGTCTCTTATTGTTAGTTCTAAATTGTTCAATTGTTCAATAATTTGAATTTACATTAATTTCAAGCTACATTAGTCCGTAACTTAAATATTGAAATAAAGCCCTCCGCATTACATCTAAACGTGTCGGAGCGCGAATATAAATATAAATGATTGCTGCGTTCATAAATAATTATTTACATTAATAAAATTTATTTCTCATGAATATATATACATACACATTTCCCGTCTTGCAATTAAATTTCGTATTAAAATCTACAACGACACGGAACTTACTAGGATGAAATATAGCACTTCCAGCGAAATGGCTTTTGTGATCCATTTCATCGCGAAAGGTTAAAAGCGGCCGCGTGCCATGTAAAAAATTAGGGCGCGTCAGGGCCCTGCGCATGACTACATTTACATGCTCGATATGTTTGTCCTACGGACTGAAAGTTATTATCCGTACTTCTGGGAACTTGACAGCGTATCGCAAAAGAGACAGGCTCGCAAAAGATGCAATCCGTAAGAGTGCCTGAAAGAGGGGAGACGTCCGAGAAAGAGGGAGAGAGAGAGAGAGACAAACGAACGATACGCACAATGACATTCTGAACAAAGAACTTGGCCCCGGAGTCCGCTCGTATAAAAATCCGGGAGACGGAGTTTCCGTACCGCTGACGGAAGCGGGAGAGAGAACACCAGTTTGTGCCCGATGTTCTCAAGAAGTTCGACGTGAAGGCTGCCGTATGCGGCGAACTCTCCTCCATATCTGAGGGCCCCAACCGGCGGGGGCTCCACTTGCAGATTAGTGCCTCGCACATAAACGTACCGCGTGTATGTATTATACTACCCGAAAGTTCTCTCGCACACTTAGCGATCGCTCGCCGAGATTGCAGTTGCGCTTTGATGCATTACATAGGAGTGCGTGGCGCACGCGATTGCACCCCATTGAAATGCGGGGAATGCGGGGCGCACGAGCGAACGAGCTTGCAGTTTCGATTCTTTCGCCTTCTTATTTTAGCGTTTCCTTTAAAACTTATCACGGTTCACTTATGTCCGTTTCTACCGACGGCAGGTTAACTTTAATTTCTCGGTTTAACTTACTTTTCAGCTTTTTCTAATTCTCAGGGCTAAAAAAAAAAGAGAAAATAAGTTGAACCGAGATTAAAATTAATTTACATTGATAGAAATGGACATTAAACTTTCACCTTTATTATCGCGTTTATTCGCGATTGTTAGTGAGTTATATTTTGACAACGATCGAGTACATGCTTACACCTGAATGTGAGGACGAATAAAAGTATCGCACTGTCGCGTCGATGTCAAGCGAGATAGGTATTCCGAGAGAAAATTCTGATAATTTTCCTTGAGAGAGAAAGATCTCGCAGGAGATAATTAATTTCTAAAATTGTTCTGCAATTATTCGATTTGTCTGTAGAAAATGAGTTGTCCGCAGGGGACAGTCGTGTCGCTTTGAACTTAATTCAAGGATTCGATAATGGTGTCACTGACACGCGCGCGTGTTACTATCGACATAACGAAAAGGGGGGGGGGGAAACAGCTACAGCTTGCTTTTTCATCGCGACGTAACTTAATTGACCGTTTTGACGTTTTTAATTTCGAGGAATCTCATTTACCCATTTATTCACATTTAATTCATAGTCTTGTAAATAGACTCCTCAACGATCCGCGGCGATTACCGCTTTACCGGCAGTCTGAGACGCGCCCGTCTCGCTCGCTCTAAAATAACGATCTCGATTAAACGATCGCGAATTCATCCGGCGTTGAAACTCGTCGAAATTAAACCGTCCGCTCTCGGAAATGCGATTTATAGCGAAATTAATTATTTGCCTGGATAAATAAACGGCGCTGCAACTGCGCTCCAAGACATGCGCTAATTAAGTAAAAACATTTACGTAGTAAGTAACTGTGCCGCTAGCTCGGGCGTGTTCGCATGCAATGTGAATAATCTCAATTGAGAGGCGTTTAACGGGCTGTGTGTACGGAGCTCTACGGCGACTCCGCTTATTGCTCTATATACGGCGTAAGTGTCTCGTGGCACCCTCACGCCGGAGGGCCAACGTTAAAGTCGCCAATTACCTCGCGCCATTGTCGTCCGCGGAAATCCTTCGTTAGACGAGGAGCTCGGGCCCGATAGCGCTGAAAAGCTCGGACGCAAATTCCACCTGATCCTTCGCTGACTCCTCCTCGCTTGTCCCTCGTTGGTGCATTCGCAATTTCGTCGGTATTCAAATAAGCAGCTGCTGCCGTGCAGTGTACAATCGAAGTTGCGATATCGCCGTCTTCTCTCTTCGACTGAGTTATTTAATATTATATGTTGAAGGAATTAGCTTCTTCCCTTCGTCGTCCCTCATTCTCTCTCTCTCTCTCTTCATTCCTTCGCATCGTGCTTGATTTATGTTTACAGTTCATTTTTGTTGTTTCCCCGTTGTTCCGATGATTGAGCGAAAAAATTGAATATTGTCTATTTATTCTTTATTTATTCGCTGCAACAAATCGTCGGACAATCGCGCTTTTATTTTGCGCGCCGCGTTTTGCCTAATACGGAGGCGTATTAGCGGTACGGAAAGTTATACGGATTCCTCTTAGCCGTGATATTAATACAGGACATATAATGCACTAAAGTTGAGAAATAAGATCTACTTCAGTTTAATATTTCAGTATGCCAGAGATTCCTCCACTGTCTCTAATTTCGCACATCCAAAATTTCGCAGAAACGCCCCGCAGCTGTCCGCGCAGCGTCCCGGATGCCTCCCAGATCCTGTTAGCGTTTCGCAAGCAATTATCCTTAATTACCGTGTGCATCCGAAATTTTGTTGAACTGCAGCAGCGCTTTCCCGTAGACTGTCCTGCAGGGCCACTCAACCGGTAACGTCACAATCTCAACAGTAATTATCTCTAATTCACGCTCACAAAGTTCCGGTGAAGGGCGTGTGAGTTCTGGAACGATTTTAAGCGTAACCATAATTGCGACATTACAGTCTTTCTCACGCCGCTGAAATGCCTTTCGTGTGAAAGCAGCCGAGTTTTGATTGAGTTGCGCGCCTTCTCTACACGTACATAGTCGGCATTTGCGCCTCATCGTGATCCATTGTCGCAAAAATTACACAGTCGCGTGACGTGAATTCGAGCGAGATTCAATTATAATTGTGAAACGTTTGCGCACACGTCTGGGACACATTAGCGTGTCGTAAGTAATTATATCTCCGGCTTGTTACACGACATTGCGCTATACTTGAGTCACTGACCAGAAATTACCTCTCGAATTTGCAACCGGGCGGTGTACTGCTGCTCGCGAGATAATTCATAGAATCATGCGCGTAGAGCAATCTCATCGATAGCTCATTCATACCGCGCGTATTACGCAAGCGTGCTAAAGGCCAACTCCAATAAAGTGGAAATCCATCTTTCCGTTTTGGATCTTTGTATGAAATATCGGTTGCATTTTCGATTTAACTGGAATATTTTCGATTTAATTGCGAGATATTTAACTGCAAAATTCAAGCCGAAATATTTGTGTACGAAATTAAGCTAGACATCTAAAATTTATAGTAAAATTTTTATACAGTGCGGGAAAAGAAGGCCGGGAAGTTCGATCTGAATGAATAGTAAAAGTACAGCTGAATAAAAGAAAAAAATGTCAAGTTTATTTATAACTGTGTGCAATCTGCAGTTATATCTTACAAATTTTTGCTCGCAAGTAAAACGCTCCGTCGCTTTATCGGCTCGCCGAGAGCCGCAGGGAGACGATACAAAGGAGGACGGACGCCAAGCCCGCACCTATAGATCATCACACGTGTTCATCGTAGGTATACATACGCTGCGGTCAGTTAGCTGTTATCATTAGGAGGAGTTACGGTGGCGTGAGCGGTTGCGGATAGGAACATCATCGCTCGATGAACTGGATAGGAGCTTGGATTGAGTAAATGCAGGGGCTTTAAGGAGGCTGAAACATTTTCGGGGAAACATTTTCGACGCGCGCCACAGAGGCGCGCGTCGAAAAATCGCGATTGAACGCGCAAGATTTGCGCGCCGCGGTAAATCGAGATCCTCAATTGCAGATGTACGAGAGATGGAAAAGAGGTATCATCTGTTTTCACCTGGAAACTGTAACGCTACCGATGTAACGCAATACGGTGTCAAAGGCCATGGCGAATGTATTCACGTCAATATCTGCACCTGGAATTACGTCCGGCGACCGACGGGGATATCGCGTTGCGTTAATTGTGTCGGACTGTCGGGCTGCGTAATGTTGTTGCTATTACGAACACTCTATAAATGTTAACAATTTTGCAATATATTAGCTGGAATAATAGATCGATCTAATTACAAGGGAAAAATCAAACGTCGTTTCGCGCGAAATGTGATCGACCTGCGTTACATTGCGAAAAAAGAAATTAATAATAATGACCAAGTTCGTTTAGTTGCGGGTTTTGAATAACTGGTCACTATTTTGTATTTGATAAGGGCTAGCTCAAAGATTTATTAGTTCAATTATTAAATAAATTTTGTTCACGATGCAGTCGACTAAATTAAGTAATTGTTAGCCAATGTTTAATTGGCACTATTTTAGCAAAACGTTCGCCGCAGTTAACAAATCCCGGCAGCTACAATCAAATTCCTTTTTCTCTTCAGTACACCCGCGTAGCGTGCGTACTCGTGCACCGATTTATCTACGCAGTTCTGTACGTACTGCGTATCTTCGATAACCGCGAAGCAGCTTTCCGCCGTCTTGCACGATATTAGCTCGCACGTCACAGGTATTTAGAGGAAGATTAGGTCGCGTCTGATCGGAGTCTGATTAACGAGTGAATATCGATACGCAGCGATGCTTATCGGACTTACGAAGCGGCGGGCTTCTATCTAATAACGTTGTGGCAAGTTCGGGAAGGTAAGCTTGATTAATAATCGCGGGCGCTCGTACAACCATGTACGTAAATCTCGTGCACGACCTACGCGGAGCGTAGTATGGTCACGATATATAGCCGATCTTTTATCACATTTAATTTCGTTTTACGTCGCGTACAGCGTGTATGGTCAAATTTAGATGCGACAAATGGAGTGCTTTTTGTTATTTTATCTTGCTTCCTCCGAATTTTACGTTATCAAGAAGCACCTAGGTAAATATTTACTTTTAAAAAAGCATCTCAGAATGACTCTGTATATACTTTGATATATTGTGAAAATCACGTTCCTAAGCAACCTCCGCTATAAAAAAAAGCCAGCGGAAATTGTTTGAACAAAAGTTGTAAATCGAAAAAGTAATTTTGCAGAAATAAACTCATCAATTTCAATGGGTTTGAAATATATTTGTATATTGTTAAAATAATAAACCTAAGTAACTTTAATGAAGTTTTAATTATGAAAAAACCAACGGTAATTGTTTAAACAAAAGTTGTAAACAAAGTAATGAAAAATAGTACTTCTTTAAAAAGAAATATAGCTTTTTCTTATATGCGTATATTTGACATTTTGTTTTGCGAAACTGCAACTTTTCGCCTTACTAAACTAATGAGTCTCTTATATTAAAATTGAAACATTGAAGAGAGGAGTAAAGGCCCCTACGCAAGATATATTTGCTGAAATAGACTGAAATCTTTTGCCATATTATAATAATGAATCTATCTTGCACACAGAAAAATATCATTCTACAAACGAGAAAAGCAATTACTTATTTTATTTTATTTTATTTTGGTTAACAATTTTCTTCAGTAAAAAATATTTTCTAGATAATAGCTTATGATATACTCACAAGAGTCTAGAATATGTTTTAAATAAATGTCATGCTTGTGATGACTTTATGATAGATATGCGGATATATAAACTATGTTTATATATTTACTCGTAGATAGTATATATTTTTTTGTGTGCATAATAAAATTGAAACATTGAAGAAGGAAGCAAGGTACAGAGAGTGTGGCGCGATTTACACAATAGGATATTAAAATACAGAATAGACCAGGAACATTATAATCATTATAGTTGAACTCTTTTCCAAGAGAGACTGTATCGTTCTTGATACAAATTTATGACAATTTCTTCAGTATAATGGCTGTATTTTATTCTATACAAGACGTTATTGAAAATGAATAATAAATATTGATACTTTACATTTCTATACGTATCATTATTTTATTTATAATGTTGGTTTGCTAAGTTTGTTTATAAATAATAAATCAATGAGTAAAAAAAATATTGTTTTTGTCACATATTTGTGTGTATGTTGTTTATAACTTCTGTTTAGATTGCTGCCGACTCTTTTATAATAGAGATTGTGGAACGTGTGACAATATACATAAATCAAAGTCAGAGTCCGTTATTCCCTCTCCGAGGTGTTCCTTTAAAAGTAAATATTTACCCACATCTATCAGAGCTCCATCTTTCTGTTGTTTAAAAAGGATCTTGAAAGTCGAAGAAACTTTCGGATCCATTTTTCGCGAGGAATCAGCTCGACCGACTCGCTCGTAAATTCTGAAGGAAAACGGAAAAGCGCACGTACGTAGAATGAATGAGACAAGATACCGATGCTTATCGTGCAACCGGTAAGATCACCTCTTGCCCCGATCTAGGTACGAAAAGCTTTCACAAAGCAGACATCGGGCATTCGTACGCGTGCGTATCCCCTGCCTCTGCAATCTCTCGTTGATACGCAGGTATAAAGCGTCGCGAGCCCGGGATTTGAAAATGTAGTTTACGTGCTTCCGCGCGTTCCTCGTTACACCGAAATGCGAAATAGATAATGCATAACAATGCATACAAGATGAAGAAAAGTTTCTCCGGGAACAAGAACAACGGCGGTCGATAAAAGAGAGCGGGTTCGCGAAAATTTACATTTTACGTATGCAACGCACACGTTTATGACATTGTAAGGCATTTCCGTGGCGTGTAACGTGCGTGGTACCCCGTCGGCAATTTAACGAATCCGGGCACGCACGCGTCTTTAATGAAGGCCTCGGGGGGGTACGGAGGCGTTTGTTTAATCTGCAGTCGTTAAATAAACAAACACGTTTCGCCGATCGGGCAACAAATTGTCAGCGGTCAACCGAGTCAACATGACTGATTGCAGGCAGCGCGCTAATTAATGTCCGTTCACTTCTAAGCGCGCACCGCTGCAACCGCTCATTCCGCGGTGAGAATTCGCCTACAACGAGCTTTTAAATGTTATTCCGTTTAATCGATGCGAAAGCTCATGTGTATAAGGTTGTTTGCGAAACGAATTGGCTACCTCTAAAATACCGTTCCTCGTGTATTCCCTAATTTATTTTCACCTCCCCTCCTTCTCTCTCTCTCTCTCTCTCTCTCTCTCTCTCTTACATCCTATCGCCGTGCTTTCTCGAAAATTGAATTAATCGTCTCGTGTCGCAAGTCTCTCATGTACGCATGTTCGACGGGAATTTCGTTAAGTCAAGCTTGGCGAAAAGCAGATGCAGTTTAACAATGTCTATTACGTTTGGACAGAGATTTAAGGCTTATACTTAAACTTTGAAAAGCATTACCTTCCGTCCAAAAAGTCACCGGGCTAAACTGACTATGTGTATCTTCGGTATTCAATTACGCGCGGCTCCCGCAGGGGGCTAATGGCGTAAGTAGCTGAAAGAAGATTTCGCAAATGGGCCCTCGGAGCATGTAAAATCGTGACGGGAATAATCCGGAGACGGAGAACAGCTGACGCTGCGCTTTGAGCTGCGTTTTCTTTTGAAAATCCACGGATCCGTCGCGACGCCGTCTCTAACAAACGATAAGACGAATCTATCGACGTTTCCTGTATCCGAATTCCTGTATCCATTATACTTTTAGCCTGCTGTATTTTAAATTACTAGGTCAGACAAATGAGTGAGGGAGGGCAGCTTCCACGATGAAGGGACGGAAAACGCTCCGCCGCGCCGCGCCGCGCCGCGCGGACAAAATCTCGCGCACTTGTTATTCCTGGCATGCGGAACGAAATCTTCCTTCATTGAAAAACGAGGGTGGTTATATAAAATATGGTTCTCCCCGCCCGGGTTATGTAAAATGTGGAAGATCGCATCCTCTCACGGAGGTTATCATCCATTTGATAGAATTAACAATTCAGACGAGTGCATGATCCCCAAATGTCGCCGTAATCGATCCGAAGTCAACCCACGCAAGTTAACTCCGGCTCCGCTCCTGGGCTAAATCTCCTTCACCGCATAATCCGATAACTCTAATTATCCTAACGAGATCAATAATTTCTGTCGTGCCGCTCCTCGCTGCGCGCTATGATATAACGACCTGTGAAATTTCCGGTCACCGTCGTGCGACTCGGCTGTTCGACAAAAACGGATATATAACCGGTGACTTTACGGTTACAATAAAGTTTCTTCGTAATTTCAGATTATATGTCGCGTAATCGAGGCATTTTACACGGGCAGTTTTTCCCCTCGATATTCCATTCTAACAAATGTTCAAATCTCATATTCTTTTTTATTAAGCTTTTTCTCCTTTTATTAAGCTATTTCTTTTCCGCGTGGGCGAACCTTTAACTCCGTGGAATTACGTCAAATATTTTTTGTCCTTTAGACATTTATGACTTTACATCATTCTAGATACAGCGTCATATTTCATCCGTGTATGACTACGCTGTATCCGCCGTAACGTAAATCTATATGACACTCCAAACAGATGGAAATCATTTTTATATTTCGTTCAGCGCATCTTGTGAAAGCTTACGGCTTTGAAATGATCTAAAAATAAACGTAATAAATGAATAAAAGTAGCAAGGAATATATATTTACCGTGCGCGATATCGTATAAAGATAGCGGCATAATTAGGTTCCACATTGGAGTGGATAGACAAATATTTACCCAGTAAAGGCACACGTACAACGGATTAATCGATGCGACGTATTCAAAAGTGAAAAATAAAAAAAAAACGCACGGTGAAATAACAGGGTGAAACGATCATGGCGAGCGCGGACAGAAGTGCGCGCCACGTCGCGCGCGGGAGAGAGAGAGAGAGAGACAGAAAATATTGTCGTTCATTTACAAAATTGTAAATTACTCATCGATAATTTACCGCGCGCGAAGAGTCGGCGCAAATGGAAGCGGAGCGGCGCTCTTACGGAGAGAGCGGCCCCGCTGTAATTAATTCGCGCGTACTTGATCCGACGACTGATATAAATCACGGCAGCTGAACACCTCGCGAATGTAACGCCAAATGTACCGCCGCCGCGGTAATTTACTGTCTCAGCTCGCGGATGAATCCGAATCCCTCGGAATCGGCCGCCCCGGTCAGCGCGCGGGCTTCACGACCGCGCCTGGGTTTCGGTTGCGGTTTCGGAAGATCGTCGTATATGGCCCTCCGACCTTAACCCGAGGCACGCGTTGCATTAATGCGCGCGCGAGAGGGGGGGGGGACGGTAGAATGCATATACGCCTACCCATTGCGGCCATCCGAGGATGGATAGCATGTGTGCGTTAGCTGCCCGCACGTACTATTCTGGTCGCGGGAAGAACGCCTCCGTAATTCATGGTTTCTTCACTCGCTCACGATTAACGATTCTGGCAGGCTGCGCAACCGCCCGCGCGGTTTCTACCTTCGACGTCGAAATAAAGTAAACCGAGAGCACTCCCCCGGGGCGGTCGCTGTTGTTAAACCAGACCGGAGATGTTGATGCGAAACTTCCTCCGGTATTATTTGTGCGTTCATGAACGTAAACCGCCGATTTTCGTTTCATGTCAATACGGTTTGTGCGAGAAAGCGGATTGAATTACGCTCCTCTATATATTCTTTATATATATATAACAATATATATGCTAGATATTATTTTATATTATATATTTGCAACGCAAAAAAGTATAAGAAATTGTTACAACGCCGTAACGTCGCATGTTCGATTACTGAGTTTGATTCAATGAAAGTCCTCTGAATACATATAAAGCAAAATCTATTGATTTTCTAAAAGTTCTCCCTTCGATGGAAAAATCTGTCAGCATACCGATTTACTTTGCTTTCAATCACGACGAAACTTTCGCAACATTTGTAATATAGTTATTTGTTCGCAATTACATTTCTCATATTTGTTTTCATATTTGTAACTTAGTTGATAGTTTCACATAATTCAGTATTTTATTTAAAGTTTATTCATTTTTTCCATGTAGCGCAGACAGGCCTCTTTATTTATCGACATCGGCCCTAATGCTCGTGATGTTATTATGGATTCTAGAAAAAATTTATAATTACACGGTATATAAAAACGCCTTATTTATGTGCCGTAATCGACATGGATGCTACATCGGCCTTTATTATATTGAAACATTTTTTTAATTTATTTAATCCGAACTAATTTTAATAGCAATTAGCCTCCGATACGGTCCCAAAGTTTTGCCACGTTCGACGAGAGGAGTAACTTGCAGTATTATCATACTCTTTTTCTATTCATCAGAGTTTCGGACATTTTCTCGCGAATCACTTTACTTTCGAATCATATTTTGCTCATTAATGTGAAATATCGTTTTATAAAATTGATACATGATTTATATTCGAACCATTTGGATTCGAGTCATAGAACTTCACGTTTGAATCGAATCAAATCTTCTGCGATTCAAATTTGTATCGTAAAAGAAAGAAATATAAACTCGCTTGCAGCTTGCACATATCAAATTAATCAAAGTACATTTTTCTCTCGGCACAAACGACTGAACCGTTAGACACAAACTATATAGCGGCTATATTTATATTTAGAGAAACATTTTTTTTCTGGTTACAACTCACACGATTTTTATTAACAGCCATTTGCGTTTAGCAGCTATCGTGGCCGATGACCCCATTTTTTTCTTCTGCATCACTCTCACGTTCGCTTTGACGTGGAAAGGGTTCGATTATAGCATTAAGGTAGTAGCTTTCCGCCCCGGATGGCGGAAAACGCGAGAGTTATGGCTCGTTAAGTATTGCGGTACATACTACATAGGGGAATACACGAACACGAAGTTAAGTAATAGCGCACCGAGTGCCCGTTGTAAAACTAGCTTCATGAAACAATGCGACGTATTTTTTACCGCGGAGAGATTTCGCGGCCAACTTGGGGCGGCATGTTACTCATGTCCTGTTATTTACGACGGAATTTACTTTAGCGCTATATTAAGAGGGTAAATAAGTAAATTCGGTGCCGTTTGGAAAATCGATATCGCTACCTGCAGTAGCATATTAATTAAAAAGCAAATGTTTGAAATCTGCTGTAAAGTTAAATGCACCGCCTCGGAGTCAAGCGTCGGCATTTACCTCGCAAACTTAACGATAAGATGTAATTACACTAATTGAATGCTCAATCGATGTTATTCTGCTGCCAGCTATTAATAGAGACAAGTGCTAGCGCATTTCACTCACAGGCATATACACGCAACAATTGACACTTTATTCTGTACTTAAACTGTATACAACGTATCGAATTTACACAGCGATGATTGAAATGTTTGTTGAACTACACGAAGGATTTTCGTGAAGTTAAACGATACGATCAATTTTCATTGTAAAAAATGTCGACTTTTATTGTTAAAAATGTTTGTTGTATTTGACTTAACAATTAGTTGCAATTGAGTTCACAAACGTTAAAATATAACATATATACACTTAATACTTAATACTAAATAAAAATACACTAGCTAACTATTCGAATACTATTCGAATACGATAACTATTCGAATACGAATAGAATTGCAGAAAATTTCAAATTTGAATTTCTGTAATTCGAATTTAAACTATTCGAAAATTTCGAATCTAAATGGTTCGAACATGAATCATGTATCAACTTTATAAAATGATATTTTATAAAATATTTTATAAAATTTTATAAAATGATATTTCTCATTAATAAGCAAAGTATGGTTAATAAGTACAGTAATGTTAT
>VBVQ01002554.1:0-24205 GCA_011636635.1 Tetramorium simillimum
ATTCAGCGTATTCTTTGCAACAGCACGTGGAATTGACAGACTAAATTATCTGGATAATCAATCGTTCCCAATTTCTGACAAATTACAAATTCACAAGACAAATGTATAAATTAATACCGCGGTGCTTCCCGCATCGTGTGTGTGTTTGTGCGTGTGCGTGTGTGTGTGTGTGTGTGTGTGTGTGTGTGTATGTGTGTGTGTATGTGTGTGTGTGTGTGTGCGTGTGTATCGCTACGTTATATTATTCCTGCGATTCGGGACGCCCACAAACAGAGTTCCACGGGTGATCAGCCCGGATTCGCTTAGTTGCGTTGTTGACGTAAAATCGATCATCCCGCAAAAAGTATACACCGGAACGAATACCGCGCTCGCCACTCGAGGTTTTTAATCTGTACTTCGAAGATCGAAGTTCGTGCACGAAGGAGGACGAGCACAGCACACATTTTACAACATTCGTGATAAACATATTTCGCTCGAAGGAAACTATTGTACTCTTCTCCTGCGTTCTACTTACTCTTATCACTTACCTTTTGTTCTGTCACATTACACTTGTAATGTATTACACTAAATGGCGCACAACGTGAAAAAGTATCGATGAGAAATTTTATTATTCTGCTGAAAAAAAAAAAGAGAAAAGTAAAGAAGAGAAAACGTTAGAAATCATCCACCTAAACGCGGTTTGCTCTGAGCACATCCGACGCCTTGTGATTTCAGGAATTTCTGCGACGCCACGGATCCACGTCCAAATTGTGCCGTAAGGTTCGCAGTGCAGATAATTTACCCCTCGCGTCATCGAATCGCCAACACGATCCGCGGAGGAGCTCCAAGGACGAGAGCACCGAGGGCGACCGGGAATCCTTTTTGAAGCCGATTCAGGATGACAAATCCGAGGACCAGGATTCGAGGAGGCAGAGCAGTCTCGAGAGCGCAACAAAGGACAATACGGAAACGTCACTGTTGGATCCCGGTCATCAGCAGGCTTCCTCAAGGTGGGTTAAATTTAAGGAACCGTTGCATGCACACAGATTTTCAGTTCTCGCTCATCCTTCGATCTGACATTTTAGCGACGCTAAAAGTGCGCGTCTCATCGGCGTCCCGTCCACAAAATATTCATCAGTCTATCCCATAACGTGGATTGTTGTAGAAACAGCTAAAATTAATTTTTTTACACTTCAACGTATTACGTTTATCAGCTATTCCAGCTATTCGATTTCTGCTAGTTTCAGAAGAGATTTGAGACGCTCGTAGCAATTACGATTAGAGGAAACATTCGAAACATAACATTTCACCTTATAATAGAAATGCAATATCCGCGTGTTTAAAATAGCTCGAATTAATTGCAGCCATGGAATTATACATAGACTTTAACCATAACTGCACGTTACATGCAGTTACTTGAATGTAATTAAAAATGTCTTATCCTGTAAGCGCCAAGCGAGGTAGACTTTCTAAGAAATTTGCATTTGCCATTTGCAGCGTGGAGACGATACTCTTATAAATCAACAACTTGGACGAGCAACCTTCTTTATGCTGTTTCGCCAATAATATTCTATTAAGCGGTATCTCTCGAAAATATCTACATTACAATTACTCGGATGAGATGATAGAAGAACGACAAATATTTCCACAGATTTGCGTTCTAGTCCAAGGAATAAATTTATACCGATCGTAGAAGGCAAATTTCATTCTAGTTGCATCATAATTTTAGATGAATGTTGTTCCATCCCCTTGACACTATCCTCATTTTTTTGTAATGTATTTTGTAATGTATAATACCACATCGCAAGCGTTTTTGCTTGCAAATCTCTAAAATGGTTTTACGAGCACTTGTATAATGCGATAAAGATCACCGAAATGGTGCTCCTTCATCATGGGGTGCATGTACAAGTAGTTTTCCTCAACATGTATGTATGTACATACGCTCGCGAACAACGTGTAATGCATTTCAATTGTTGCACCAAAAGAGCATGCTCGTTCCGTAGTACAATATTTTCGTAGGTATTCGTTCGCGCTCGCGTAAACGAAAATGTAATCGTAAATTTCGCGGCAATTTCGTTGGAAAATATTGTTCAAGTAAACGCTGAATAACAATGATTTTTATTCCGGTTGCAAA
Organism: Tetramorium simillimum; assembly: GCA_011636635.1. Classification (NCBI taxonomy): domain Eukaryota; kingdom Metazoa; phylum Arthropoda; class Insecta; order Hymenoptera; family Formicidae; genus Tetramorium; species Tetramorium simillimum. Next base: position 2,114 of record VBVQ01002554.1, read on the forward strand.
CTCGCGCGTTAGACCTTCTCTGTTTTCACACAGCTCTCCGCAAAGTCCTTGACGAGTCCGGGGTCGTGAAATGGAAATTTTATGAATATTGGGCGAGTCTCAATTTCAGTGACAGAAGAGAAAATCAGCACCGAAGGGATCTGTCATTAAAATTAAGATTGCAAGCTGTGCGAGACACTCCGTGAAAATCCTTGCAACTGAATAGATACATTTGATGCATACAAATTTGTCAATTTCATAAAGTTTTACGTTTGACTGCACGTTTGTCGCTGCAGTTGCCTTCTATATTAATTATCCGTTTTACACGTGTTCCTGCAACAATTATTGCGATTTTGAATTACGCACATACGTTTCCGCATATCTCTCTGGGATATTCACACCGACGATATTGGCAATTTCATTAAACACTATCATCGCACCGCCAAGAATATAACTCGCGTTCGTTCAACGTTAATACAATTTAACGCTTGCGTTCATCGACATATAAATCAAATTAAGTATTGGTATTCGTGTGCAAATATAATTCCAGGTCAAATACGAGAAATTTTCCGTTGTTCGCGTTCCACGTGAGGTGTGGAATTTTTGCAATTAGTCGATTTAAATCTGACTTAAATCTGACAACGAGAGATTATCGGTGTTAATAATTTGTATTGGTAAATGCACAAATTCCAAGTTACATCGAATTCGAAAAATTCGATATTATCAATGATATAAATTGTTATAAACATGTGATTAAAATCACTCGTATGTAAAGTACTTGAGCGAGGTTTAAATACATCAAAAAGGAATATTCTCAAATAAAAGAGTAGATATATTTAATAAAAAGCGAGAGGCGAAAATATGTATATCGGTTGCTATGTTAATTTCTTAAGTATAATCACATTACGTTACAATGTAGACATTATGAGATTTTTAAATATATTTATTTAACAAAACAACTATACATTTTAATATCACTTTCCACAACCTTCTGCCACCTCTCTGGTAATTGTCTGATCTCAATTATAAAAAAACGATACAAAAGGCAATAAAATTATCGACTCATTTTCGACACTAGCAAATCGTATAGGTATCGGACAAGCTGTGTTGCATTGATCTGAATAAATGAAAATCAGATAGACCTTGAATGTCTGATGTCGAAGAATTTCCCACTCTAAGTGCCCTGGCACACAGAAAAACTTCAGCAGTAAAACTTAAGATGTAAGAATTTTATTCGGAATTTTCAGCGTTGCTCAAGTTTCAAAATGATTACAAAATGGTTTCAAAATGCTTATGTATCTCGAGTATGATCAGTCGCTTTCCTTACGTCTATGTACCATGGCCCTAACTCTAAAGAGCTTTCTACAATAGTTGCAAGTTGCGTTAGCTATTTTGCGATAGCTAATGAGTGTCAAATTCTATACATTAAATTTTCCGCTCATTGATTGTCGTAAATCTCAACTAGCAACTTGCAACTATAGTACAAGATCCCTAATAATGATTGTGTTTAGCAAAAAAAGCTGCTTTACAAGTGTTGTCAAAATCGTAAATCTGATTGGCTTATGCTGTTAAGCAATTGGCTTGGCTGATAACCAATCAAATTTTTTATATTTTACAGTTGCAAAGTAGCTTTTTCTGCTGAACACAGTGAATGTTTCTTTAATCGCTACAGCAACTTGTCTGGCATTATCGTAGAGCGGGATAACTTTACGTTGATTTGTAGCTGTTTGTGTCCGCTTCTCTATCAGTGCACTGTATAATTGCCTCAGCTTGACTTGTTGACTGTAACTGTTGACCGTAACCGTTGGTTTGCGACCCGGTGGTAAAAGCTCGTAATATATTACTCCTTCCTGATTCCATCAAATATCTATATAATAAAAATGAGGTTGCGTTCAGATGTTGTAGATAAATTTTAAGGTCGTGAGTAAGTACCTACCTCCTTAAATTTATAAAGCTCCGTAAAAAAACAAAACAGTCAACTCACAGTAACTTCCACTTATTTGCAAACCAACTTTTGCAAACACCCAATATAATGCAGTTTTGTATTGTCAGGAAAAACTTTACAACGCCACTTTTTCTTTCGCTTTGAGCGTAAAATCTACTTTTCGCAATTTTTAGATCAATATTTAGATCTGTGTGAATAGACGTTACACATTAAAAGCACAAAAATTCAAGATTTACTGTCGTAATTAAATTCGCAATGTCAAAGTAAGACAATTTGAGTATATTCAATTTTTAATCATTCCTTAAGTGGCTACTGCTCTTACTGAATTTCTCGTTAATTTGTTGTTAACCAAAACAATGTAATTAAATGATACATAATATATTAGCTACACATTTTGTGTTAAAGTAATAATTTCGATACATATGGCAGTTAAAAAATAACGGAATATTATTTATCTTTACTTAACTCGAGGAATTGATTTAAATTTGACCGTGTAATATTTAACGGCGTAATTGGAAATGTTTGGCGTTGACTCGTCGGTATTCGGGCAGCTGAAGAAGCTGATGCCCATCGATACCAACATCTCCGCTTTAATTTGTCCTATGGACGGTATCGCATGCAGCCGATGCCACTCGAAGCGACTCGATCTATATAGTTGTTAGAAATGCAGATCGCCGGGTGGTGCGACTTACACACGGGGTAAACGCATCGACCTGGCCGTAGCTCGTGCCAGGTGCGCTCTCGCCCTCGAGCGAGCGATAATGACGGTCCGGGGAATTTAAACGCGACGATACATTGTTCGCGGGAACGCGACGGACTTCGATCCGCGATGCAAGCCCCCGCACGGTCGGCCAGCCGGCTATCGATCACAATTTCAGTAGGCGATGCCCACTTGACCCGCGCCTCGCATGTAAATGACTCCGCTACTTTCGACCCTTCCTGTTTGCAGTCGTTCGACCTTTTCGCTTCTCGCGGCGTTGTAGTTCTCACATCGCTCTACCATCAAGCAATTAGCATTGACGAGAATATCATCGGTGATCTTCGTCTTGGTCTCGGGAAAAAGTGTCCGGCATGAGTGGGATGTTTAATCTTTTAACCTTTAATCTTTCAAGAAAGACAATGAACGTTTTCTGAGAATAGGATGAAATTGTTTATACATCGAATAAGCTATTTTTTCGTTTCTTCTAATAGTCATATTATGTTTCTTAACATGTCTGATCTTTTAAAACTCTTTTATATCTATAATTATCAAAACACATTTAAGAAAAGCTCTTTGGTAAAAAAGATCAATAGTAATCAAAGGGTTACATGAATTATACGTACTTGCTTTCATCATATAAAATGCTTATTTTAAAAATGATAAAAGAAAAAGAGAGGGGGGAAGGGGGAAAGAGAGAGAGAGTGTGTGTGTGTGTGTCTTTTAAAATATATTTCTGAAATTAATATCGATTTTTAACTACATTTATTATGCCAATAGAGATGATAATGAGGAATTACTGAAAATTATGTCTTTCAATGCTTTAATCTGAAATAATTTTAATATGTTGATAAAAATATACAAGACCACATGAAAGCCATTTTTAAATTAAAATACTATTCCGATCTAACTTTATTATAGTCTTTTTGATAATAGAAGATTCAATGAATTTTTCAAATATACTTACGTCATTTTCAATTTAACGTTGGAATTTCTCGATAAATATAGGTAAACATAGGAAAATAGATAAAGATTATGCGTTTTTATTTTAATGTTGATTGTGATGGCCGTTACTAAATGAAATTGTGAAAAATTTAATTAATTAATTAATTTACTTTTTATTAAAAGCATAAACTCTTTATAGGAAGTAAAACTCTTTATAAAAAGTATCGGAATATGAACTAAAGCACCAATATAATATGATATGGATTATAACTATAGTAATGGGATTAAATTCATATCTTAGCCAGTAAAATTCGTTGGTGTAGTTTCAAGGTCTTTATGATTACTTTGAAAAATGAAAGCAGTATAAATAGTATTTGAATCTGAATAAAATAGATTCGAATCTTTTTGAGTACTTCGTTAGAAATTTTATGTTTCTTTGAATCAAAATGTTTGTATAAAGCAATTATTACTTGTGAAATAAACAATTATTTAAATATATTATTTTTTAATAATTACAAATATTAGATTATTAAGCGTTAAAATTAAATATACTAAAAATATGATAAAATATAAAATAAAGTACTTAAAATCTTTACACATGTTACATTCTTTAAACTGAATTTCATTCTTAGAATTCGAGTATTATACTATACTATTTGTAAAAGAAGATTCGATTCTTTATGATAGAAATTACTTATAGTGCATTTTGATTTCTGTTTCATTTTAATTTAAAACTAGTTAGTCGGGATCGATGGTTTCGCAAGTGTAATGTATAAAATATTATTTCTCATAGATATTATTTGAATTTTAGAAAATAAAATTTGTTTATTGAAAAAATTATTGAACTTAACTTGGATTTTACATATTGAATTTGATCCCATTTCTAATTATAACGGCTCATTTCTAGTACAATATATCAAATTATTGAGTAGAGAAAATTTCTATATCGGTTAGGTTAGACTAATTTTATGTAGAATAATTTTATGTGAGTATAATCTATACCTTGATATGTATATAAAACATAAATAATTTTTCAAATTGCGTCCTCTAACTTTAAATATACCGAAAGCTTTTTACAGAGATTATTTGTGCTTCATGTTATTATACATATTACTTACAATTTTATCAATATTTGATACAATACTTTAATACAATTGTAAATTGAATACATTTAAAAATGTAATCAATAAGTAACTAGCAGGATATAATTTTTACAGGATATACAGGATGTAACAGTCATAACAGAATATAACAGTCCATGTATGAGTGCTGTTGGAAAATTGCCATTTTTCAGCTACTCGATTCTTATGAAATTTGGAGAAAGTATAAAAATATTTAGGAAGTTTTATTTGCCATGGTGCCATTAATGATAATCAATTAATAATCAAAAATGCAAATACAATAATAAAAAAAAGTATTTTAACAATTTTTTGGAAGCTTTTCCTCGCTTATCCCAATATTCTAAACAAGTTTTTAAAGAGCTGTTACTCACTTGCTCTTTATCGAAATATCCTGAGTTTGAACGACCTTCCAATTTAATGAGCTGATTGTAATGTTCTGCAGTCCTCTAACATGCCGCTATAATCATTTCTTATGGAATATCATTAAATTCTACCCAACAAAAGGTTTCCAAAGCTATTTATAATTGATTGTTACATCCTATATGGAATAATAAGCGCAGCGTAAAATTTGGATCAAAAAAGAATATTTTTTAATGTAATATTGATTGTCAGTTTAACACAATTTTACTAATCTAAAGATTTAATATTCAACCAGTGTAATTGTCAAAAATTAAAATTAATGGTTCCTTTCCTCCATTTTTTACTATGCATTTATTTATTATTTGTTAAATGTTCGAAAAAACATCGAGATATGAGAAGTATGCAAAATACACACACACACACACACACAAAATAGCTAATAAATTCAAACTTCCCTGAAGTCACAAAACATTAATTGGATTTTGTTTTGTAACTGTATATACAGAGTTATAATGGCACGAAGAGGACCATAACAATGAAATGAGACAATAATAAAATCGATATGTGACCTAAAAGTTGCATTAGACAATAGCAAAAGCTAATGTAGTCACGGCGAGACTTATGGCGTAAGAATTACTGCAATATTTATTTCGTTATATCGGCGTCTTGCTCGTTCCATCATAAGTTGATCAGAATTTCAGGATGCGATATCACTTGCTATATATTAGGTATAAAACCTATTAATAAATTTCATTATTTATAATTATTTTCTGCACATTTTATTTTCCGCATCATAATGACTTGCCAATATGATCATCTCGATTCAGTTGAGATGATTAAAAAGGAAACAATAGTCAAATGGATCGCCAAATCGCTATACGCGATCGAAAACGCTTTTCGTGATCATAAATCTCTTCGTGCTGGAAATTGTTTTTAATCATTTTATGTTTTTGCACATATTTCACGCTACTTATTACATTATTTTTCGATTTATTAATTTCATGGTCGCTTTGTTAATAAAGCGCAACAAAATTTTTTACAGAGAAACACAGATCTATAATAATACTTACTTCCGATAAAAATTAATCTAATCTATATTATCATAATAGAATTGATAGAAAAATATAATATCTGTTTTATTTCCTTTTGCTGGAAAGAATACATTTTAGAAACATAAACTCAATGTAATATATTAAAGATATACACACACTTCCATTCAAAAATTTGAGAGAAGTCATACTTTTTAGTTAAACAAAATGTCTTTTGTTAATATATTCAAAGAAACTGTCTAAAAGTTTATTGTATATTTCGACCACTTTGTAAAAAACATTTCTTTTTCCAATCACATTTCTCAAAAGTCCTTTGTTTCGTCGAAATTTGCTTGTGCACTGCTTCCAAACCTTTAAACAGTAATGTATCCTCTCTCTCGAAAATATATTTTTCACTTCTTATCAAAATATCGAGGCTCGATTTCGTATATATCGCAGGCACGTGGTACACTTCGCCGCGGTATAACTGCCGCGATATCGCTCTCGTGACAACTTTTCGTTTCCTTTCGACAACATGTTGCACCGAGTTAAAATGCCTTTTCTCGGTATATACGCGGGTTCGTGCGATTTAGCGGCAATCTCGCATGCGGCGGGAATATATTCTCGAGTATATATTTAGGTCGTTTAAATTCTACAATCGCGCACACGCATGCCGTTTAGATACGGCTCCGCGCGGCGAGCGTCCCGCTTTCCTTTCTAGGCATCGCATCATTTCCATAATGTCAACGTTACATGCACACGTGTCGCTATACGCAGCCACTATATAGAGCTATGAATTATGAAAGCGCGGCGCGTGCATGCGACATGTACGCAAACTTCCTAGCCCCTAGCTTGATTTTGTCCGTAGTTACGCAAGCCGCGCGCGCGCCGTTTTTCTTGTCGGCTTTTATCTCCCTTGACATTCAAAACTCTATCTCGCGATTACTATCGTCCGCCGACCATTACGAGCGAGAATGTTGCCCGGGGAAATTCACGCGGCGCAATCGACGCGGCATCTCGATCGGTCGTGAACAAAAAGCACCTACGACCCTTGAGATTTCTTTATATTCACGTAGCTTACGCAGAGCTATAATTAGAAGGACAGAATTGAATATACGCGTTCTTTGATATTATTCGCTCGTATTGTTAGTTTAAGCGATGATGATTGCAGTAAGGTGATGTGTAATGTTTAACGCACATATAGACATTTCACTTATAGATTAGGATCGATAAGAAACTACCGCACCACCGATAATGTACAAACCTTAATACTAAATTTTTTTACTTTTGATAATTAGCAATAATTGATTGCCTTATCAATTTCTCTTTAATCTATTGAACCGCTAATATATAAATAATGAAATTCTTTTTATAATTAGCGAGTGGTTGCATTATTAATTTTTCTTCTTAATCTATTAAACTGAAAATATATAAATAATAATAAATATTTATTTGTGATAATTAATAAATGACTGCATTGTCAATCAATTTCTTCTCGATTGACAGATTGTAGAAATTCAGTGTTGGAAATTGAAGGTTCTCTTGTAGATTCCGTTTGAGCGCACGAGAGACGTGAGAGAATAAGTTACATTTATCGCTCTTATTTGTCGGCCAACTTTGACATTAATTTACTTTTGTAGCAGCAGTTGGCCGATATACATATTTGCGAAATTACATATTGAACCGTTCGACAAGTTTCGATACGCAAGTGTAAATATCGCACGCAACGTGTAAATACTATTTCGCACTGAATCCGTGAACATCGAAATCCTAGCCGTCATCAAGAACGACTGCGCTCGTGTTTCAGGGACTCCCCGGTGGCATCTTCATCGTTAGTCACCAGACGTTTCGGGGGATGGCGCACCGGCGGGAGCCACGAATACGTCAGATGCCCCGTGCGACAGCCTGCTTCCATGGACGAGCGGTAAGGAGTGTATAGTAGTAATTACATACATAGTTTTATCCAACTCTAAAGGCAGAAGGTGAGCCTTTGAACTTCGGTAGCCGTTGAACTTTGGGGCGCTATCTTGTTCTCTCTCTCGATAAAGAATGGTGATTGAATTGTGGAATAATTTTATGATAATTTACGAGTATCCGTGACACGTTAAAAAATACATTTTTTCTTGAATATTTAATATAAACGCTCGGTATTTTCAACCCAAAGTTCTTTCTGAACCTATCGATTGTATGTACAACATCGTTGCACAGATAACGTCGTCTTGTCCCGCAGATATATCCCAGTTTATTTTAAAAAAAAGTAACAACATAGTCGTGAGTTGAATCTTGTGCAAGCTCAACAATACCAAGGTGTGTACATGTATGTACAATATCAGTGCAATAAATCAAGTGTCTCTAAAGATCCTTTCATAGCTCATTTTTTAAAAACTACAACCTAAGGAGAACAAGAAGTCACAATAATGTCAAAATGACATCAAAATGACTCTAAAATGACATAATTTAACACAACGCAATAATTTATGTCATTTTAGAGTCATTTTGATGGCATTTTGACATTATTGTGACTTCTTGTTCTCCTTGGGAAAGGACACGATGGACACCTAGCTTGGTATTATTATGCCATCCTGACCCACTGAAATTAGAGGACTGACAATAAGAGAGAAGCGACCGAAAATGAAAAGAACGCAATCTGTAAACCAAAATTAAATCCTAATTCCATGTCGATTGATTCCGAAAATCCCACAGATGTTATCGGCGATCGTACGAATCCGACACCCGTCCGCCGCGGCACCATCACCATCACCGACGCACAGACGTCGAGCGACACACGAAAAGCTGCGAATACGCGAGGCGGGCGACGACGGAGTCGAGCATCGAGGTCCAGCACTTCGGCCTGCCGATCCTCAGCGTGAGTGAGCCGAGTCCTCCGGACGAGAGCGAGCGTGTCGACGACTACTTGTAGGACTTGCTTGCCGAGGACTTCCTCAAGGAGCTCCTCGTGTAATCCGCCCGATCGGAGCTGACGCTCCGATATCCACGGCGGCACGGTCTCGCCCTTAGTCTTCGTCCCGCGGGGGACTCCCTTTTGAATTGGGCCGCGGACACTCTGCCCTCCTGCTGTCGAGCGTGTCCGCCGTGTCGACTCGGGGCCAACAGTGCCGTTCTACCGCGCGTTGCGACTTGCCAAGAGATCGCGATCCGGCCCGAGTAAGTCGAGCCCGGAGTGAGGCGGGAGAGCACGGGTCTCTCGATCGCGCTCGACGCGCTGTATATCCCTGTTCAATTGTAAGCGCGTAACTCTCACTCGCGTACTTATCTTAGAACAGTTCAGAGGTCATATATTTGCTATTTGTATTATAGGGACCGCGCGGCTACGAGGAGTAACCGAACTTCGCGTTTGATCCGGACTTGGCTTATTTCTCAGCACGTTGGGAAACGATACAAGCTAAATACTGATTACCTCTCAACGTAACGTGACTCTGCTTGTCAATATATATTTTTTCGTACCTTAGAAGTTCCCCAAAAGGATCAATCAGATGTTACATATATGTAGAAAAACAATCATATACATATATAACATGTATACATGTGCGTGCATTAAATCTCTATCTTTTTATAACGTTCCGAGAAAGAAGTAAAGCCCGGCTTAAATCTGACCACTCTTTGTATCGTATTACTTGTAAGATGTATGTACGTGGCCCGGTGGATAATTTCGTTATCTCTCGATATCGCAGATCGATGTTAATTCGCGACAGGAAGAATTCGATCGGAAGTTGTCACACTGTGGATTCTCAAGAATTATGTAAAATCAAATTCATTGCACATCTTAACTTACGATGGGAAATATCTTGCGGTGGGCGCGGCGCGTTAAAGAATTAATAAATAAATGCCATTTTTAATTCGCTTGCGTGTAGATCCGATCAATTACATTCTCGACGACGCATCAATAAATGCGAATAATAATAATACATATGTTTCCTTCCCTTTCGCCCTCACGATTTTCTCACGCTTAATAGCGGCATAGAATATGGCACTTTTCCCTTTATCGTTTATTGAATATTGAAGTAGAATACATCAAAATCCAAGTTTTTCCAACCTCATAATACAATTTGAAATGAAACACATTTGTACAGAAATCTTAATTTAACGTTGAAGCCACGTCCAGATATGGATAAAAAACAGACGTTCGCTCTCAAGTACGTATCGTTTCACGTGTTAATTTTCAGCATTATTGGTATAAATTTTGACTAGATTTCTTTCGGGAATCTGTAAAATCATGCCATTGAATATCTCATTTTACGCAGTTACATAAAATATCAATACGATATCAGAAATAGAAATCATAAAACTAGCTATAAATGTCGCGATTTAGCTAGTGAATATACGATCAGACGTTTTACGAGGAAGCAAATTCAAAATCGCGTAAAGTAGAATATCGCGAGCTATTTTCATACATTATCGTCCAAATACTGGATATTAAATTATACATTAAAAGAATATTACCTTTTATCACAGGGAGAAATCTACGATTAACAGAATCGTGACATTGTAGCATTACTAAAAATCCTTAGTATTATATCCCTCGAACATACATATCTCCATATCTTTAATTTTTTTTATTCACGAAGGGACCACATAATATGTCTGGACATTGTTTTTAACCACTTGGCGTTTACTCAGCGAACACAGATCCGCAGGTATATTCGAAACGGATTGACAAAGTCGTATATGCTTCTGTATACTTGACGATTCCAAGGGACTTACTTCAACGTTAATTACATACGTACGATTTTGCTAACAAATTTTGAATATTGTTGAAAACCTGGACGAAGAGTGAAATATTTTTGCTCCTAAATATTTAAGCATTTCCGCGTTATCGAAGCTCATATGGGTTGAAACACGCCCGTATGTGATACACGCACATATTTAGTTCGTGGATAAGCTAGACGCCTCGGAAATGTTTATCCAAGTGGTTAAAGCGGTTCGCGCCTTCTCCCGTTTACAACGGAGTCCTGGGAGCGGGTAATTTTATAGGACGTACTCTCTCGAAGAGAGAGGTACACACTCGCTTGCTTTATCTTCTTACAGTTAGTGGTAAAGATAAACGTGTAGTCGCGTGTATTCGAAATTATACGCCCCGACCACTTGCAATACCATGTGTCATCGTACGGTGAACGTACGGGGATGCCTCGGATCAGCCGCGCAAGCTCCCTCGGCCGTTGAGAAAAAGGTGCGGCTGATTCGAAGCGCCCCGCTTCGTGCATGCCAGGCGCTTATCGCTCATAAAAATCGACTTATTTTCTCATTACCTACATGTCTCTTCCAAACGACGATTTAAGACTTGCGCGTGCGAAAGTTCTCGATGCGCAGATGCCTGAAAGCTCGAATTATATTCTGATTCTTCGCGAGTCGAGCGAGAGCTATTAGTTCAATTTTTACGGATACGTAGAGAACTTGGTAACAGCACTATTCTCTCTATCGATCGCCGATCGAACTCCTTTAGACCAAACTTCGCCGTATGTCGCATGAAGCTTATTATTATACGTGTATGAATGTCTGTGACACGTGATGAGAGACAAAGGGAGAAATAAATAAGGGAAAAATTAGCGATGTTAGTAGTAGAGAGTTTAACAATCTCACACACCTTACGCTAAGAAGATATGCTAATCCATCTCCACGTGTAATTAAGTCGGCTATATATACTGATTATATACAATACATTTACGAATTAAGCGAGGATCTGGAAGAAATTGCTACTTCCAAGTATCTACACGACTACGAAATTCCTTCATTTGAGCGGCACGCAAAAGCGCGACGTTGTTCTTGACGAGGGATTCAATCGCGGGTGAGTTGCGAGATTCCGTCTCCCCGAAGGGAGAGAATATCCGAGAAGACTTTTTCTTCTCGCGGCTTATCGCCTACCAGGATTCATCGTGATGTGACAACAGTATAGATTGTGTAATAATGCGTGCGACTGATCCTCGCATCATCGGGTTATCCGGAGCATTTTGCAACACATGGGTCTTCTCGAGTCAATTGTAGAGAACAGAGCCGTACGGCTTCTTTCCATTATCGTAATTCGCTGCTACGTGAAGCACATGCCTCGTTGTCGCTCGATCGATCTTTCTCAATTTCGCATCTCTGGACCAATTGCCGTAGGGAGAAGGGACGACAAAAAATCGTGATTATAAATCAAATACTTCATCTTATCGATATCATTGATGGCTAATTTGAATGCAGCTAATACACGCACACACACACACACACACACACACACACACACACACATATATAGATATATAAACTTATGAGATTCGTTTTATTACCAAATAGATTAAATCAAATATAAAAATGCTAAAATTGATTTAACAATAATTCTGATGCTATCTCAAAAAGTTGAACATCGAGACTTAAAATATTGCTAAGCGCCTGCTATTTAATTCTTTTGAAAGAAGAGATTGTAATATCGCGATAGCATTTCAATATGACATTTTTTATTTGCGACAATTAGTCTTTTAATTTTGTGAAGAAAGCTTTTTAGACATCATAGCATTATTTGTAATTACAGGGTAAATGAAGATAGCGAGCAAAGACTTGTCAGACTTGTACATATCTTATTCAAATCGTTAAATCAAAAATGCGGTTTCTACTTTTTCAATGCTTTAAAGTCTTGGTATCATCACGCGGGTAACTTACAAATTGTGAAATTCGGGGACCAATCGAAACAAATCACACGCATCTACTTTTGCTCGCAACGATTTTTATGGAATACAATTGCATAATACATATATTGCGAAACCTATTTGTCAGTCCTTTACCTAATTGACTAGAACATATCAACATCGATTAAATTTTCCTTTTAAATGACAAAGTCAAACGAATTTAATAATAATGGTAAGATATATGACGTAATATGTAATTCCTTCACACATATACACATCTTACATAATTATCTCATTCATCCACATTATCAATATTAAATCAGAATTTTTTATCTGTAATTTAATAAAGTATAAGTATCTAAAATATTAATGTAAGCTTTAATGAAATTAAGTTGCAAATACTAACACAAAATTTTATTTCTGATGTTTTTAACATGGAAGTCATAAAGCATAGATAAAAGAAAATTTGAAATCTTAGTAATAGCTTTTCGATAAAACGATATTTTATTTAATAGCTTTATTCTGGATAACTTTCGTGCGATTTTAAATGCTACAAACATTGGTATGGAATCTGGCTTTACTAAATATTTGTCACTGCTTTATCGTGACCTTTTCATAAATGTCTAGTGTTAGTTTGATTATTTATTTATTTATTTATTCCTCAAATTATAGCTGCTATAATATAGCACAAAAGTTGTGCAAGAGCAATACATCGAAATAATATAACGAACCATTCCACTTTTCAATTTCGACGTATTGAATACTAAAGTAAACTTTTACTACACCTGATATTAAATATCAGATATTATATCTTAGTAATCTCTCTATTGCTATAGATCTCCAAAGTAGCTGCAGCATGCTCCGAATCGATAATCCCAGGTTGCTCTTCTCAGGATTTTCGCGCGAAAGAGAATGTATGTCGCACGTATTAACCGGGTTACAATGATGTAGGACGAACAAGCGACGAACGTACATATACATTATGATAACTGCGTGAGAAAAATCAATAAAAAAAATCTTAACTTTCCGCGACTGTCGCGACTGTCGCGCATCCTCGTTATCTCGCCCATCCATCAGCCACGAGTTGTGCCGCCACTGCGACCAAACGCGGTTCGTACGTTCCTTTCTCTCTCGTATAACTCATGTAAATATCCACGACCAATAAAATAATAATTATAAAACACACGACAATTAAACACACTCGTGAACGACGCTTTTTATCCTTGCCGTCTAACATATTTCAGAATTTAAAGTCTCCTATATACAACACGTGTAACTTCAGGTCAGGCGTGTTCATTTTTATCTTCGCTCAATCTCGCTCGTACATCGGATGACGTAGAGGGCGAGTAATTTAAATATCATTCCAAATTACAACTTTGAAGCTGAACACGGGATAGTATGTATCGAAAGATTAATTTCATATTTGTCTCGTGTATGAATGAGAAAATTTGCATCTGCTTAGCTCAGAGGATTAGAGTAATGGATTTTTTGTTAGCAAAAAATCTCAAATTTTTAAAAAATAAGAAAATTCTTTTGAGAATAAAAAATAACAATAATTTTCTTGCGCTATATTAAGGGCTGCTTTCGCGACGTGGGTCAAAATGACCCGATCAAAATGATCCGTACGCGTGATTGGCCAAATCACAATGAAAATTCAAATTTGACCAATCACGCGTACGGATCATTTTGACCCACGTCGCGAAAGCGGCCAAGGATATGAATTACCGCAAGAATTGTTTAGACTGACCTAGATAGCAAGCTAACATTACTTTTCGTTAATTTTGACGTCAAAAAAAAAATAACGTCAGCTTACTAGCTGGAGAATGACTAATGTCTATATTCATATAGCGTAATCTCTCGGTTGAAATTTTGTGTGTCGAGAAGGCAATGCATAGAGGGTGTCGAATAATCGTATGGAGACTTGGAACCAGCCAGCTGACGACCGCCTAAGACTTATATATTCAAATATATGTGTACATATACGTATACATAATTACATGTATACTTACAAATACTTGGCCCATTATATGCTAATCGACGAAGGGATGACGGTGCAATGGTTTCAATTTCATCAGAGAATTATTTTTAAGAAAAGATATCTAACGAAGAAGCCCATGCTGAAATCTATTTATATCTCTTATTTGGTTTAATTAACATTTTTTTTGCTTCTTTTTCTTTAATTACGAAACAACCTTTTATTGTTAAAACTCGTAATATTTGCTTCTAACTAAGAAATATTAATTTTTATATTTATATGGTTAAAATAAAGTATAAAGCCATATAAAATTTCAAATAACACTGGATACACGAAATTTTTTATGATGACATAACTATGATTAAATCATAACTAGAAGAAGATCGTAAGGTTTTGTAGGATTATGTAGAACTGTTTCTTTTGAAAGATTAATCGTTCTCAAGACAGACGAACCAATTAGAAATTATCTAAAAATAAACTCTACCAAACTCTGAATATTTATGCAATAAAGGTAATAATCTTTGCAGCATTTTATAAAATCACATTATGGAAATAATAACTCGCAGTTTCGGGCAGTAAATAGAAATTTAAAATATTGAAGAAATAAAAAAATTAATTATCTAAATTATTTGTATACTATATTTTGAAATCATGTTTTGAATAATGTTTCAAAATTTTTCAAAGTAATTTTGAGAAAATTTATGTTGGTCAAATGTGACAATATTTAATAAAATAAAGCAAAACCGAATAAAATCGAGAGTTTATTAATCGCAATCTTCTTTGGGCATTCAAATAAACTTTGTTTTCTTATTTAAACATAAACGTTTACATTATACGATGAAACGCGATGGAAATTCATGAAATATGTATTACAAGATCTGACATTATGCATGTCAAATTTCTAAAAAATTTCTTTACACAATTCTTTTCAAATTTCTTTTATACAACAAAATATGAACTTTTATTTAAAATATTCAGCGCTATGTAACAAGCGCTCCGATAATATATAATATATCGCCAAGTAATCAGCAACAAGCTGATTACAAGAAAATGGATCGAAGCGTGGGCTTCGTATAACACACATATACATACATATATGTATATTCGCTCGCATGCAAAGAAACCGAAAGATTCAATTACCTCCAAACATTGATAATTATAGCTTTAAATAAAGAGACCAAATAATTAACGAAAAGTCCATATTCTCTTACGGAAAGAGCAGTTCTTAGAGAAACCCGAATTAAGCAATTTTGCAAAAGAAAAATATATATCCGTCTATTGTTATTGTATCCTCTATATATATGTATATTATATACATATATATATACATACATAATATATTTATGCATATATATATTATATATTTATATAATAAATATATTATATATATAATATAATATTATATACTATATATATGTATATATATACACACACACACATATATATTTCATACTTGTATGTAGATTAGAATTCTGATCATATTGATCTAAATTTTAATCAATGATGTATCGCGCGATCATGCGCTCGATCGATCGAGGGTGCGAATGAGAGCGAGAAGCTTTGTAAGTATCTACCTGGATGTAAATCCCAGCTAGCTAATCCTTTAATTGAAGACCTTGTGAGTGTGAATAATAACGAAGGATGTTCGGTTATCGTAGGCACAAAGATCGTTGTTATCAAACAAATAGCGTCATGTAAATCATTCTTCTAATAATGTAGCTATCGTCAAATCAGAAATGTAAAAATGTTGGAAATGTTAATATTTTATAATAGAATAATAGGCAATAGAGAAACGGGTCTCTCGCGACCGATCGAGAATTACTCCTAGTTCTTCACGGAAGAATAAATGTTATTTTTAACAGATTTACGAAGCTATTTTCCTAATAAAGTCACACGTCAAGCAAAGCGTCATCCCGTCTCTCGGATCTGCGGATTTTCGTATATACACGTGCACCCTCCATCATCGACGCATCTAAATGCCTAAGGACCTTATCAAACCTAGTGGAGCTTGATCAACGACGATCATTACGGTCATCCACGCGACAATGATGCTCCTAAAAGCTCCTCGACGTACGAAATGACGATGTGGGCGGCAAGCGCGCGTAATTATATTCGCAATTCTCCAATTCGGTGTATATTTGCATGTAAATATCTCTCCGCATTCGTTGGGTCAGGAAAAAAAAGAAGGATCCTTGCCGTCCGCAATCACGTTTACAGTTGAAGGTGAGAAAAGAGAGTATTATTCAGTATAATTACTTTGCGGACACAATGAAAATATAGAGTTCAAGTCTGTCAATTTGTGACACGTTATAAATTCTAAACCTGTGATTTTATCGAACCTAACTTTAGAGGTCTTAGCTTTAAAAACTCTTGATAGAATGACAAACACATACACGCGCGCGCGATCTATATTCGTGTGATTCATACAATTTCGGTTTACATATCGTATTACACGTTCCGCTGTAATCAGCAACATGAACGGAAACATCATTAACCCGAACCATCGTTAATCCTTAATCAGTATGGTGAAGTCATGCATTTGATATAGCGAGGGTATTAATCTCCTAATCCTTGAATCTCATGCAATGGGTTCCTGCCAGATTCATCAAATTCACGTTTTGTATAAGAGAACGTGACTAATGGAGAATAAAATATGTTTTCATTGTTTAAAATGTGTATTGTACTTGTTTTAATCTCATAACACTTGGAATGAGTAGAGAGTGAATATACGATCTTAATTATTGAACTTACGTACATTACCGTTCATAATTATTCGAACGACTTAAAAAAATAGCAGGTTATTACAGCCGGGAAAAGTAACATTTATATTGATGAAATATTAATGAAAACTATTTTACATGATAAAGCTCATAAACTAAACTGTATTTGAAAACTATATTTGATTAAAAAATTATTTATTAATTCTTATTTAAATAATATTCAGCAATATGTGCACTTTTTTGCTTTGATTACTGCTTTACAAATTGTTTGCATTTATTGAACTGATCATTGTTTTTGCTAATATTTTATTCCATGTCTCTTGTAATTTCTTCCATATATATCCTTTCTTATCTCTCTTCTTATATCTCTATTTCTCTCTCTTTCTCTCTCTACCTACCTACCTATCTATCTATCTATTAATCAATCAATCTTTCTTTTTATTTATAAAAAATATAGATTCTAATAAACAATAATATAATACACTGATCTAAGGAAAATTGAGAATAGTTCGAGAAATGTTCAATAATTTCAATAATTTAAATTTAGCATATATGTTTATGTATTTTTAACAATATATGTATTACAATATTATGTATTTTTAACAATATATAATTTAATAAATAAACTATAACAACAGTGTTAAATATTCTAATAAAATGTTACTTATGCTAATAAATAAATAATAATATAGGATATCTCTTAAATTGGAGTAAAATATCTGTTATTAGAATAATTATAAACAGTAATGTATACATAGATTAAATTTTTTTATGATACCGATATGAGGAATATGAGAAATCCAAATACATTTTGGAAAATGTATTTGTATGTAATTATGTATTTTTAATTATTAGGAAAGATATAGAGAGATAAAGTGAATGAGGAATCTTGAAACAAGAAATCAGCTTAACTAATAAAACACATTTTCGATAACGGGATATCTAATATATCTGTAATTTATCACTGCTGTTGTATCTAGATATAAGTCGCTTCTAAAACTACTCTCTTAAGAACCCATTGTGCTGGTTAAGGATTAAAATATATTTTTTTAAGGGATTAACTATTGTAATTAAAAGTGTGAGTGTGCATGTGCGATTTCATCGTTAATCGCATAATGAAGGATACGATATGATAACGGAGAGCGGGATCTTTTTATTTATATTGAAAACCTTATAGCTGATCCTTCTTGCAGATAGCCCAAAATGGGACTAATCTTTTTTTCGAATAAATTATCACATTCTGTACCAACTTAATTTGCGATAATTAAAGTATAAAAATTAAAAAGAGTACAACTTTACAGGTGTGAGT
The DNA here is from genome assembly GCA_011636635.1 of Tetramorium simillimum. Lineage (NCBI taxonomy): Eukaryota > Metazoa > Arthropoda > Insecta > Hymenoptera > Formicidae > Tetramorium > Tetramorium simillimum. The sequence continues at coordinate 20,813 of VBVQ01002554.1, forward strand.
TTTACTACAGCGCGCGCGTGTTTTAATCGCTACGCTGTTTACCTCCATATTATGAACATCCTAGATGAACAATAAGAAAATCCGCACACATACATGTACATATTCTTATTAATATAAATTAATATAATTCAAATAAAAGGAAAATATCAACGCGACTTGTAGATACTTTAAATGTTGGCGGTACAAATGAAAAGTAAGCGATTCCTACTGAAAAAATTAATCGACAGTGTAGAATGATATCTTTTCAAATGCAACGCTTTGATATACAGGGTGAGCGATTTTAATATCTCCACCTAAATATCTTTTTTCTTATAACTTTTACAAAAAATGTTTTATACAAAAATTGTGTGACTTTAAGGAGGACATAAGATAGCAATATCAATTTGTTTACAGATAACGTCATTTTCAAGAAATTTACTAATCATCACTTTTCTTAAATAGAAATCGATCTTTTTGTTTAACAAAAATTATAGGTTTCGTTGAAAGAAATCCAACATATGTAAGAGAAGGTTGCCATCAATCATCTAACTTTTTTATTTTTTCAGTATTGTTACGTCCGGCGATGGGTCATAGCCGCGCTGAACGCGAACAAATGCTTGATCAAGCACATAGCAACCGTCGACATCGCTCGAGACACCTGACGTCACAGCGCGCGCAAAAACACGTGCTAGCGTCGCGCCGGAATTTTGCGAATTCTTCAATGAGACTCTTTCTATGAAAACGAATATATTCTTTAGTAAAACGTTCACTATTCCTCGTAGATAAACTCTACGAAATCGAGCCTCTATTTCGAAAATGGAATCTCACATTCGCGGAAGGCGCGAATGCAATCTTATATATCTGGAGATAAAATTAATATAATTTACAAACAATAGAGAGAGCCTCATTAACAAATAATAAATAATTAAAATGTTCTTACTAATATTAATGTATAAAACTGCACATTATAGATATTACAAGTTAAAATATCGGAATTGTAATAATGCACGAAAGAGCCACGCGGTCTGTGCAAATAATCGGTACCAATAAGGCACGTGATCAAGGGATGGTGCCGATCATCCCCTTGCCGAGCGACAACACCACCAAGCTGAGGGTATATAAAGGCCCGAAAAATCGAAATCCAGCGCTTATGATCTTCAGTCGCCGATACTGGCAAATCTCTCGTGAAACTTAGGCGAAATTCCATAAAGGTAGAACTTAGCCGCCACGCGCATATTCGGACTTAGACTCCGCGCGAATATTATAACATAGCCGTCGCGCTGAAAATCAGACTTAGACTCCGCGCGAATATTATAACATAGCCGTCGCGCTGAAAATCGGACATAGTCTCTACACAAGTGTGTGACGACACAGTAAAGTGTCGTCACTAAGCCTCTGCGGCCGACCACCCGCCAAAGCACGGAGGCACGGCGTGCGCGGAAACCACGAGGAAAGGCGTCCCCACCACGGGCCAACGCGTGATGGGGGCCGCCAAACCAATATATAAGCCGGCTCGCGAGAAGAGCCGGCACCAGTTCCTGAACCGTAATCCCTCCAGATACCGATCTCAGGGTACTACCGAGGACCTCTAGTGAATCCTACCGCAGCTTACCTTACGATCATTCAGTCGACAGAGACGGGCACGACCTCTCCGAAGCCTGGGTACGACCGGCGCTCGACTTCCTGACCATCCAGTCGACGGAGACGGGCACGACCTCTCCGAAGCCCTTTTCGGCAGCGCCGTATTAAAACGGTGCCCCGATACGCCTCTCCTTCAATTCCTCTTTTCGGCAGCGCCGTATTAAAACGGTGCCCCAATACTTCCCTCCTTCAATTCCTCTTTTCGGCAGCGCCGTACTAAAACGGTGCCCCGATACTCCTCTCCTTCAATTCCTCTTTTCGGCAGCGCCGTGTTAAAACGGTGCCCCAATACTTCCCTCCTTCAATTCCTCTTTTCGGTAGCGCCGTACTAAAACGGTGCCCCGATACTCCCCTCCTTCAATTCCTCTTTTCGGCCGCGCCGTATTAAACGGTGCCCCGAAATTCCCTTCCTTCAATTCCTCTTTTCGGCAGCCCCGAAATTCCTTTTATTCAATTCCGCTCGCACTTTTTTTCAGCCGCATTAAAACCTGACGCTGCGATTTCGTCGATTATATTTTGCGCGAATTACTATTCTCCTTTTCTTTCTTTCTGCAATTAAAACCATTAAAATGAATAATTTTCAATTAATAGAAGATGCCTAAACGGGGATGTAAGGCAGGCCGCAAGCGTCAATTGGCCAAGCTCAAAAAGGCTTTCTACGGCTTTCTATTGTCCCACCGGGAGTTCGACATAGAACGAACACCAACGAGCGCCAGCAAGGCGACCCGTCCTGCAGAGCCCGACTATTGGCCTCTGGCAAGGAGTAGTGCTCCTAGGGCGACGCTAAGCCTCCCACGAAAACCGGTGAAACAATTACCCGCACCTCAGACGCTCGTAGTACCGGGTAGAATCCCGACACGACCTCTGCCTGTCTCAGCCCAGGTAAAATACCGTGATGGCATAATCAAACAAGCAGTTCCCGGGACGAGAGCAAAGTCTCGTAAGATAAGTGAGATTCCAGTAAAACTCAAGATCAAGCGAGAGGGCAAGAAACTTATTATTCGAGGGAACTACCGAGGGTTGAACGCCCTGTCAGATCTCGGAAAACTCTCTCTACGTCCAAAAAGTTAGAGCCGGACGTAACAGTATTATTGTATATTGATATTGATCTTTTAAATACAGTATATTGATCTTTTAAATTTAATATTGTTTATACAAATATTTCGCTTACCACCTTTTAAACAGTTGTAACTATAATCATAACTAGAATGAAATTTTAATTTATCATTGCATCAAAATTGAAAATGAAGTTATGGTTAATGGTTCATTGAGTAATTAAGATTCTATGAATGGATCATTTTCAAAAATAAAACAAAATTAAAATCTCGTCCCGGGAACTCGTATATATTTGCATTTATTATTTTTTATTGCAGGTATAAATTCAAGAAACATTAAATGGAATCATAAAGAGAGAAATATTAGGAGTGCATTCGGGGAGACGCTATCAGCGCTATCAGCATCAGTCTATCTTCATTGCTCAAAATAGAACAAAGACAGACTGATGCTGATAGCGCTAATAAGCGTCTCCCCAAACGCACCATACCTAGATATAAAAAAAACAAAACAATATTATTAATTGTTAGTGATTGCGGAATGAAACCATATAAACTAAGCTTAATGTCCGTTTCGTTGTAGCCGTATGCATTTGAGAACGCTTGGATTCTGTGTTAGATGGAGAAGCGCGCTTAACGCACTTTTGTAGAAAAATCATTTTGCGTAATTAAAAATACTTCTCGTGCTAAGGAGATCATTCGTGTGGTTTTTGTTATACCT
>VBVQ01002555.1:0-24169 GCA_011636635.1 Tetramorium simillimum
GGCGAATTCAGCGAATTCCCTCCGAAGATCGCGCTTCCCCGAGCGTTCACCTCCGCTCGGGTTTTGCTTCGTTTATCTCGTTAATCTTCGGTATTTTTAGCGGCGAATTATATTTAGCGTCGTTTTGACGACATTAATGAACCTTTCGTTAATGTCAAAGATATTTCTCCGCGGTTTTTCCTTCTGGAATAGATTTTAATTTTTTTCAAAATAAAAATAGATTTATAAATATAATTCTCGACGCGCGAACTCTTTGAAATTAAACAAATATCAAGGTAAACCGAGCTCGTGTTTTTAACAAGATTAGAATAAAGTACAGGAAAGAAACGAGCAATTAGGGATGTTTTAAATTAGAATATATTTATAATCTATTATAATACGTACGATATGTTTGACATTGAATTATTAGTAACTGAAGAAAACTCCGTGTAGTCCGAAACATATATTATCGTTTGTATTATAATAGATACAAATATATTTTAATTAAAAACATCCCTAATTGCTTCTTTCTGTCCTGTACTTTATTTTGATTTCTTTGAAATTAAAATTAATTTTGCAAATCTATATAATGCGATCTTGATGCAATTATTTTATAGGTATAATACTTCTTTTAAAAAAGTGTCCTTGTATGTTAAAATGATTGTTACTCGTTTGAGATGGGATGATAAGCGAGCGTCCAAAAATAAGATCTCATGGTTTACGGATCTCGTTTGGTACTCTATCTGCATTCGCTTTACTAGCCGGAACTCGGTAGCAATTACTGTCGGTAAAATCACTGTTTGCTAAATAATGGAGCAACAATCAATATTGAAATGCAGAATGATTTACATTCTTCTTGCGTCATCGACAACGGAATTAATATTATCATTTAGAACTTTAGAAACTAGGTTTTGCAATTTCATTAACATGACAGGCGGTTTTAATAATATCTGTTTATTATTAATGTTGCATTATTATTACTTTTATACATATTTGATATTGGCCATCAACAAATATGTTACAATTTTTATTTCCCCGCCCCTAGTGTTTTTATTCGTTTGTCCAAAAACTAACGCGATATATTTTCATAATATAATAATAATAATAATAATAGTAATAATGATACATAATAATACATAATAATTTATAGTCATTGCATGTGACATGTGACTACCAATAATAATCACACCGCGCTAAATACATCGCGCTTACATCGTCGTTCTTTTTTAAATCGCCCCGTGATCAAAAAACGACGTGCGTGTCGGAACAACGCGCGCGCGCGCGACAGTAGTAGGTAAGCGCAGCGCATAAATAAATTCGATATTCAACAAATGAGATACAAGTGAAACAAACAGTTACACATTTGCGATGCGATAAAAGTCGCGAACGGAAAATGAATCGCTTGGCGCGCGTACAGAGATTCGCAAATTCTCGCGCTGCGTCGCGCGCTATCTTCTCCCCTCTTTTTTTTCCTTTGTCTTCGAAACGAAAGTGGAATTTTCGCACAATGCAAGTACGTACATACGTGCTAGGGTGTCGCGCTTTTTTTTTTTAACTTTGTATAATATGTTTATGAAACTATCTCATGTACCCGCAAGAACGTAATTCTATCTCGAATGATCGACGATTGCTAAAAAGTGTGTGTACATGTGTGTCTGTCGTGTACATGTGTGTGGATGTGTGGCTGTGTGGTTCACTTGTTCACGCCGGTCCGTGACACTTGAATCACAATACGTACGCGCGTCGCTTTACCATTGTAATTCGCATGCGAAGGGAGTCGTCCGTGCACAATGGATCAGTATATCGCTTATTAGCCTTATTATATCAGTATCTCGGCATATTAACCGCAAGGACAATTTTTATCATTCGTAAAAAAATAGTTCACTGCGAGTGCATCGAATTTCAGCGTCTTTTTTTTTTTCCTTTTCTCGGGCTAATTGCATGAATATCTGGCACGACGTTCGAGTAAGATATACATATACGCGCGATGTAATGTAATGTGAGCCCTCGAAATTTTCCCGAAACGCGGCTTTACTACAACGGGATGCTAAAATGCTCCAGGCTCCAGGCTGCAAGTGTCGACTTCTCGAAAATTAGGGTGCAAAGGGATACACAGAAAGAACATTAGTTTCAAATCTATAATAATCTATAAGCTCATATATAAGCAATATAAAATCTTCTTTAAAGAATTTGATAATCTGAAACAGAAACAAAATTTCTTTATGTAAACAAGTTATTGTCTGTTTAGGATTATCAGATTCTTTAAAGAAGATCTTATATTCTTGCTTGTATATGAGAACATTATTATAGATTTGAAATTAATGTTTTTTTTTGTGTACGCATTTTGAAATGTAATCGGTATCTGTATAAGTCGTATCGACCGAAAAGAATTTATTGTAGTTCTGATAGTATACAAATCAATCGATGCGTGCATGCGCTGCGTGTTTATGTATGTATGTCTGTATGTATGTTGAAATTGTCATTTGTGTGTACGTGGTAATATCGACCGGACACGATGATCGTCCGATTCACATGGGCAAATCGAGCGGAATGCGGTTTACGCTACAACAGATTTTTGCTGAAAAGAATACCGCTCACTCACAGCCGTTATTGTCAGTTTGTCTGGACGTCACTAAATATTCAGCACATACTACGTACGCGCGACTACTATAGTTCGAAGCTCGTAACGCGAGGGAGATTTGGAAATTTACCAATTTACGGTTCCGCGGCGTTTCTTCTGCGACTGCTGTTCGACGAAAAGAAAAATCGGGCCTACTTCGAACGGCGATATCGAGGGACAAGCGTTCCCTTTTACATCGAACGTAATTATGAAGAAAGGAACTAGACGGCGATTTTTGAATTTTTTTGCATTTCCATTGCAAAATATTGGTAAATATGCTATCAGCAGCTACTGGAAAAGAAATCAACAGTCGGACATATATCCAGAAATTATTATTATTATCTGTTAATTATTACATTATGCTGAATTGCAATTCTAATGCACCTCTAAAGCAACTGACAAGTAATACTATTCAAGTGCCTCACGCCGATTTTAATAAGCTTTGAATAAGTTGCAGTCATAATTTAAGACATTACTTAAGACGGTCTTGAAATAAAAATTAACTATGAAGTCTTAGGTTAAAATAAGAGACATATTTTTTTATATGTGCTCATAAGGCCGTTTAAGGGGGTGAAATACCCTATTAAAAAAATCGGTTTTTGTATTACTGAGCGAATACTGTCGAAACAATAAAAGATATAAAAAAAGTTTCAAATAAAGTTTTATGGCTTTTGATATGTTTTATAATGGTGCAATCAAATGATTTTTAATTAACATATTTTTCAAAATCCCTCCTTCTCAATTTTCAAGAGGGTATTTCATCTTGTTGATGACTGTATAGGCACGTATAAAAAAATATGTGTCTCTTAGATATTTTGACTTAGACTACAATATATTCAAAGCTTATTAAAATCGGCGTGTGGTATTTGGGTAGTGTTACTTGTGAGAAGTTAAAGTAATTTTAGATCCAGTTCCTTCCCGCATAAGTATGTTTAATTACAATTCGCGGATCGATTCAAATCGTCCTTACGCCGACGCGAATTTTACGTCGAAGAGAGAGATTTCGATCCCTATCCTACTCGATCGCAAAATTTCGTTGCCGCTCTGCGATGCACGATCTGAGTTTGACAACAATTGTCTGTTTACTTTATATAATTTTAGATTCGAGAGAGGCGTCGACGCAGTCCTGCGAGAAAGCTACTCCGTCTTCGTCGCACGGGGGACCTGGCACGAGCTCTCGAGTCCCGCATCCTACTCGCTAATCATGTCTACGTGGGTCTACGAGCGATGACAGGAGGACAGGAGGTACGTGCTGATTTACGAGACTCGGCGATTAGTGCGATTGGTGCGGTGCGTCGTTTGCTAACCGATAAGCGTGACGCGATGTATACCGTGAAAAGAAGCGCTGTTCTCTCGGGGGAGGTATTCCCAGTCGCGGTTTGCAACGCGCAACGCGACTTCCTGGACAACAATTCCGGATGTCCGGAACGAAGGACGATCTCTTAGACGATCCTTGTCGTCCGGAACCCGGATAGAACAAAAGGTCATAACAATGTCAAAATGACAAAACAAAAAAGATTAAATTATGATTGAAAGGTGAATTTTGTAATCATATTCTCGTCACTTTGACATTAGCATGACTTCCCGTTCTACTTGGGAACTTCGTTATCACGAATACTCGGTGAGCTCTTCCTCTTCCCCGCTCTTTTCTTTTTTTTTTTACTAAACCCTTGGCTAAAACTAATTGGACCTCGTCGTTTGTCGCGGCTACGAAAGATCAGACAGTGACAGTCAAAGAGATAGGTACACACGATTGGGCGCGACGGCCGCGCCGAGAGATCGCGAAAGACGCGCACGAATAAATATCATTACATGGGGATGCGCGATATAGGGAGAAGCACGATAATAATAAACCTTTTCACTTGGAGACAAGAGCTATCTTACAATAGATAAAGACGCGTCCTCTCGAGGAAATGCGAGGACGACGCGAGGCACGTCGCGGCGACCCGCGCGATTCCGTCGGCCATTTACTTGTTCCCCCTCTGAGTCCTGGAGGATACGCTGCAATCGCCCAACATCGTATATTAGACGTACGATCTTGCGCGTGCCCCGATCAAAAAGTGTGGGTTTCATCGGCATTTTCACCTTGACGAATTATTCTCGGCTAATTAAATACAAGACACATTTAATTTAATTTAGAGGAAAATAATATCTTGGACTCGGAGGAGCGTATCGCTCCCGACACACGCCTCGATCACGACGGAACTCGCGAAGATTCGGCGGGATGGCCGCGGAGTTTGCACGCCCCGAAGATTGGTGCACATTCAACAAAAAAACGCCAACAAGGAAACGTGCGTGAATAATAAATTAATCGATCGCATGCGCAAATTGCATTGTCTTATAAATCGTATAAAAATTTTTCTATATTCAACCTAGCCTTATAATGCCTTAAGAGTACGGTATGTCGGGAATTTGTTATATAATGCCTGCAGACCTACGCGCCCTTCTTGCGGCGAGACAACCCTCCTGCGATCCGCGCGCGAGCTCCAAGCTATCGGGAAAGCGTGTGTGCAACGTGGTCGTTCGTCGTCATCGCGTCGATTCGGCTTGACTTCGACTAACGTTCGGCGATCCAGCGGAATGAGATCGGCGCGAGAACACGACAGTGCGTGAACACGGGTGTACTGGAAATCGAAACTAAACCATCTCGCGAGGAAGGCGCGCCTTCCCGAACGACGACGTTTCGCCGTCCGGGTTGAATAAATTGCAAGTCTCTCAAAATCGCATCCGGCGGTGTGTTGCGGTGACACGCGATCGACAGTTCGCGCTCGTGCCCACGTCGCCGACTGTTGAGCGGATTACTTCCGGGAGCGGGTCAACACCCTTATCTCGCGCGTATACGTCGAGGACCGATCGCGTGAACGCTCGCACGCTAGATCGCGGCGTCTCTCGCGGCGCGCAAAAGCGAATCGAAAAATAAGTCGGAGACACGTAAGAGATAGCGAGTAATCTTCCGTTTCTTTCCTTCGTACAAGAGACCCTGCCGATGTTACGTCAGCGGCACAGCTATCGGCGAGATATTTCGTCGAGGATCGACGCGAACGCGCTCCGTACATCACCTACATTAGCAAAGCTATATCGGCTCTGGCGCTCGATCTATCGAAAATATCACGCGGACTTTCCCCTCGTTCGGTTGCCCTTCACGAAACAGGAGACAGAGATTTGTTACGAAATTTATATCCTCACACGCGGAACTCTCTCTGGTTGTAATTCGCTTGAATTTATATCAATATGGATTTGCATGCCGAAGTTACCTCAGCTTTCCTCACTTCCTTAGCTCACACTCACAGACTTGTACAATATAAAATCCTAATTTAATATGGCCGGTAATTTGTTTTACATCCTCCTCTTTCTCTCACTTTCTCTAACCACGTCCGTCCACCCACTACTCCGTCCCCTCTCCCATTTTGTTATTATAATATACTTACGTACTGTATGAGTAGTTGTATAAGTTAACCGCAATTAGTAAATAGATAATTGCAAACTTATGCTAATTTTAATTATACGTAGTGGTACGCACATGTGTGTTTGTGTTTCTCTGTGTATTTATATTGTTAATGCTAAATTCACATTCATCTTCTATATGTAACGAGAACTTTCATTCCTTTCTTATTTTTTTTCTCATGTATGCAAAACGCACGCTCACTTGCTCTTTCTCTCTTTCTGTCTCTCTCTCTCTCTCTCTCTCTCTATCTCTTTCTCTCTCTCGCTTTCTATTATTTTCACTCTCGTACGTGTAGTAAACAATTTCGTGCAAAGTCCGATTTTTCAACGTAAAAAAAATCAAACGGAAAATTAATTAATTTACACCATCAAACAATTTCAGAGGACATCATCATTCTTTCTGCGAGTAATGCGCATGGAAGGTAACGAAGGCTTTTCCATCGCGGATTAATCGCATCTATATTTGAGTAATGACATCCATCCTCGTTTCTCTCGATATTAGCCTAACGATCAACGATCATCAAACGACACATTCGTGAATAATTTAATTACTCGAACTTTTGAATGTTTAATTTTTAACTACTAATGTTAACGCTTGTTCTTTGGCCATATCGAATAATATATTCCTGCAACGATCGAAAAGAATAATTGGGGTTTCAGTAAAACGATGGAGAAAAAGGAAACATTTACATTTCATTTATGATTTGGTGTTTTTGCATATATGTATAAACAATACTCTAGATAATTCCCTCGTTAGTTCCTCAAGTCGTTAGTAAATGTCTGTGTGTCACTAATAGTAGGAGCGACTATAAAATTGAAAATAGTTAAGGATTAACGACTCTTCATAAAATTTCACCCATTTTTCACCGTAATAATATTTTCGATACGTGTCCAGCTGAATCCCTTTAGTATTACGTATTTCTGCTTGATAATGTGGAATGACAACGTGTCTGCCGTTAGCTGAGCCTTTAGCTGAAAAACACCGCCGCGTTTTGCGTCTCGCGTAATTTTGCTACTCCGAAATGCGACGGAAAGAGCGGATTTGTCGGTCCTCTCATTCCGCAGTTCTTCCATAGTTAATCGCGTAATTACAAAGATATAGCCCTCGGACATTTATATATAGGAACGAGCCGCCACATGCGCGATACAATACGTAGGTAATATCTGATGCGAGAGCGCCTAATCGGGGGATCCAACGCGCGCTATAAAAAGAAAAGGAGGAATCACAATTTTGATTTGTGCGAACATTTATGCACTTTCGCTCTCACCCACTAATCTAATTCTAATTCGCGTGAACTTTGAAGATCGCATCATTGGACTATCCCATACATTGGATACTGGACAATCCTCTCTCCGCATCGTATCTCCTCAAAAAGTCGATCGATTTTTCAAGATACTGATCTCCGAGAATATCCGGGCGCTCAACGCTCGTTATTTCCTTCGTTATTTTATCTAGCCTTTCCCCACTTTTTCTTCGTAAACATATATCACGTTGTAGCCTTATATAACAAATCTTCGCTTAAAAATGATGACGCGCATTTATACGCCTTATATCGCTTTTTACTACGAAGCCAATAGGGACAATCTCGAGATATGTCTGTGTTGAGAATAACTTTATGATATAACTACTTATCGCTTAGGGAAGTGCAGCTCTTACTGCCTTTGTATATATATATATATATTTTTTTTTTTCTATATGAGTTATACATTCAGCAATGCATTAGCCCTTAATCGCTTCGCGGCAGGTTTTGCATGCCATGGTCGATTTCATCGTCCTCCGCTTTTTCATCTTGCGAGAAGCAAACGAATATCTACGCTTCGTACGATCGTGAGACTTGCGTGTATTTATTATTAATATCTTTTACCAGTCAATCTTTTTCTTTGTCTCTCTTTCTCTTTCTCTCTCTCTCTCTCTCTCTCTCTCTCTTTCTTTCTTCTCCGTCGCGTGTGTATGAAAAAAATAAATTTCTCGGGGCATTCTCTTCGCGCCAGACCGTATCTTTTGTCAATGTAGCTAGACGTGGGAATGTATGCGGTGCGTTGTTCGAACAAGTTGCTGCTAGAAGATTGATAAAATAAAGTTTGCAAACAAAAAAAAATTAGCACGATAAGCGGAATGAAAATTATAACTCGCGAGATAAATAATGCAAGGAGTAATAAAGGGGGAGTAACAATGTGGTGCTTTCCAAGCAACGGCACATTTATGTCCTTTCTATAATTAATAAATAAAATATGCCTAAACACAAAATTACCATTAACACAAATTTAACATAGCGCGATGCAGTTCTGCAATAACATCCATTATATGTATAGGGGCGAAATAATACATTAACATTATATTATTGCACTTAAGTTTCGCGCACGAAACACATTTTCTTAATATATTTTACAGTTTTCTTCTTGAGTAATTGTGGATCTTCGTCTTCTTCTTCTTCGTGCATAATTCTTTATGTAGGCTTATTTATTGAAATATATATGCCATTCGGCGGTTTTGCTTGAAGGTGATCTGGAAATAGCGTCTCTTTCTCGAAGATCCATTTTCTTACGAACGCAGAATACGATGTTTGCATTTAATGTCGCTTCCTGCGCTGAATTTTGAGGTGTTTGGAGAAAATTTTCACACGTGTATCTTTTGAAACAAAACTAAATATTATTTTAACTTTAAGACTGAAAACTTTAGTATCCGGAGCTCACACTGATGACTTCGATGTTTCGAATTACACAACGCAAATAAGTGTGCTATCCTCACTGTCATCTTTCTGTCTTCTTATTACTATTGCTGACGGTAGGATTCATGATGTTAGACCTCGATCTTGTTTGTTGGAATATACGCATATACAGACGTGTCTCACGTATTTCTCTGCAGTTCTGTTAAGCGTTCGGTGTAAAGCGTTCGTCAGAGGAAACCTCACCAAAATCTCTGAGCGCTGTCCCATAGGCTCTTCAGATTTGATCGGAACTCGAAGCGAAGGTTCTGGTAGTATCACGCTATGTTGTTGCCGCTCATCGTGGTGACGCATTTCTTCTCGGGTGTGTTTTGGCTCTCCGAGTTACTTCGCACCGCTTTTGGCGGGCTGCCTGGCGTCGGCGTCGTGTCGCCCGACAGGGCATTGTTATTGTTCGTCGATGTCGAGCTTCTTCTACCGTTCTCGCGGGTCGGCGACTTCACATCGAATACAGAGGTATCCGACTCGATGTCCGAATCGATCTGAAACCGATATACGATGCTCCATTAATCGGTGATGGAAAATTAATCGGCTGCCCTAGCACTCGCTATCCCATGCGAATCTCTACAGTAGCTTTAAATCAAATAAAGGAGATCCGAATTTTCTGCAAATAAAATTGAAAGAAGCGACTTATTAAAATTATTCACGTACAACAAGTGGACAATTTAAATTAATCTAGATTATGAGTGAAAAAGGAACGATGTGTTAGTTTTATGGAACTATCACCGCTTTTATACAGCCAAAGCTGGTTGATGGATGCTCTCATTTTAATAACAAATTAGTTCTTCCTACAAATGTTTCAGCACATTGGTTTTGGTCATCTTCAATGTATAAATTTCTTACTTACATATCTTCACAAGAAAAAGTATTCATTATAATGTGTCCGCATTACAATTGTTGTTGTTTACAATCAGTATCTTATAGAGTGTTAAACAATTTGTGAATATTGTATGAGTGTCATATAGCACGTTGCTATGACGATGGCAGTCATTTTGCAACAGTATAGGACACTTGAACTTTCATGAAGGCAGACAAAATGTTAACGATCATATTGTTAGAAAGACTGAACGTTAAAAATGACATTTTGTCTGCCTACTGATTGTATGCCGTAAACAACAGCAATTGTAACGCGGACACCTTATCGTGAATACTTTTTCGTGCGAAGATATGTAAATGAGAAATTTATACACTGAAGATGGCCGAAACGTTTGTAGGAAGTACTAATTTGCTATTAAAATGAGAGCATCCATCAACCAGCTCTGACTCTAAAAGCGGCGTTTAATTATTTTATTTTATTATATTGATTAAATAAGAGCCTGCTATTGCAATTCGATGTTATTGTTATTTATGGAACTACCTTGAGAATTTTCGTTTGAGAAACGAATGCTCTAGAGGTAGAAAAGTGGCAATTATTAGTGACAATGAAGATGAAGATGATGGGGATGATGCGCTACCTTGTTGAAACAGACTACCTGTCTGGTAGCTGGATGAGGGTTAAGAAAGAGTCGTTCGCTAGTGTCGCTGCCGCAGCTGGAACTCTCGCTCATCTCCGTGGCGAACTTTCTGGAGGCCCTCGGACTGGGAGGCGCGGCTCGGCTCTGTCCACTCATGTTCATACCCACGTTTCTCGAACATACCTGAGACTGAATATGCTCGCATACTCGCCTGAATCTTCGGATGTTTCCTGCGAACATCAAATTGACTTCATTCTCCATGAATTCTCCCATTCTCCCTCAATTTTCGACGATTCAATCTAATTTAAAAGAGGAAATTTGCAAGAACTATCCTGTAGAAAATGTACCATCGCGTTAAGGATTAATATGAGTTCCTTGAAGATTTGCATTTAAATTGCGGCTCGAATGAAGCTTTTGCTTATTGAAATACGATTGGTTTTACGTATAGTGTGTTACGGGCAGGCTAAAATTTACGAGCCGAGCGACTACGGCTTATTCTCGGCCGTAAGAAACCAAACGACTCGTCATAAAAAAGACTCGGAATCTAGCGCATCGACATGCCGAACGTAGAATATACATATGTGAATGTAAAATTACATGTATATATTAGCTGTACGTGTCAAGGTAACATCGATCTAGTTGCGCTTGGATGACTGCCAAACGCCGAAGAGCGAGGCGAACCACCATGTCTACGGGATATTTTCGCGAAAGTTTCGTACTTTTCCAAAAACGCTTCGATCGAAACTTTTGCTTCCTTCGCTTGTCTGTGCCATTTAAGATTTAAGATTGGCGAAGATTCTAATTTTTCTAATCGAAGCAAAAATGGTAAAAAGTCGCTTACCGCTCAGCAACGTGAAGGTGATGGCGAAGAGGGACTCATTCGGCTGCTTCGAAATTGCGCTAATGTCAACTTGAAATCGCACTTGTCTCTGGAACATGGCTGGCGCGGTGCTAACTCTTTTGTATTCCACTTTGAACGACATTGGCGAGCTCACGCTGTGAGATAATTCTGCTATCTGCAAGCGTCCAGTTTGTCCCGAATTGAATATATCAGAAAGAAATCAATCAAATTGTATAATTAGAGATTTTAATAAGGTTCTAACAGAGAAGATTTTGAAAATTACGTAATTGTTACATTAAATTCCTTCAAATCTATTAGAGATTTTTAACAAATGCTTTAAAGAATTTTATCGAATGCTTCACTGTGATCACAATGCTTGCAAGCATGAATATTATATCTTTTAAATTATAGACAATAGCTGTTAGTCGCTTATATTTCCAAGATTTAGTGGAGAATGGATAATAAGCCTCGGGATACACTTACCGATAAAAAAGCATGAATCAGATCGGCTTTTACGCTGGCAAGCGGTTTTCCTTTAACCAATACGGTGAAGGTTTCATCTTTCTCCGTGGTCATTAAACTACCGAACCATGATTTTTTCGTAAGTTCCGGCGAAGAATCCGGCGTGAGGTGTACCTACATTCAATGAAAATTTGATGATAAGCGTAACGTTAAAATATCACAAATCACCTATTGCGCTAAAAATTTTAATTAATCTTGATTGAGGAATTTTATCAAACACAAAAATATCTATATTTGAATTTTAAGGAGAGAAACTAAATCGTCGATTGAAGAAATGTGTTTTTCATTCTAATAACTACATATTGCAATTGATAGAATATTAAATAATATAACGAAAAGGAATAAATTATATTTTCATTGTCTGCTACCACATACCTCCTCGGTACTAGTGAGCAATTTACGACGATGAAACCTGGGGCTGCCCAGGAAGGAATTCTTGATCGTGGTTAATCGCGATCTCCAGTGATGGGCTCCGGATCCCGCTCCTGTGTGAGGCGAGCCCGGCGGTGTAACGCCGACCGCAACTACTGCGAAACAAGCCATATTTTAGAAACATATATTTGACTTATTCTAAAAGCACTTAAAAACGTTAGCTTATTCCCTCTTTAATTAAGCAGTTGCCTTTCGAAATAGATGTGATCGTTACGTGCTGGTTGGTCGAAATAAGGAAGAAGACTACCGCGCAATTTCGTTTAATTACAACACGAGAATTGTACATAAATTAGAATGGCGTTCGGTAAAATGTAAGATACTAATTCGCGAGATCATATCAGGGTCTATGTTTAAACATTGGTACACAATCTCGCGGCTACGCGATAAATAGGAGAGCACTTAGCGTAATATAATCTGCTAAGCTTACGGGGTAATAGTGCTGTAAGAGCAGCAGTTAACTTAAGTGATTATCGGTGTTGTACAATACAGCCTCCGGTACATAGTCCACACTGTGGGTACACATTACATGTATATATATACACACATACATATACATATAAAGTGATCAAAATTTGAAAATGTTTGGGGAGAACTTTGAAGAAAAGAAGAAGTAAATTATACAAAATAATATATTAGCGAAAAATTGTATATATAATTTCGCGTTACTCTTGCGTTAATTTACAGTAATATTACCGAACATGAGACAATATATACAGGATGTCCCAAAACCACCGCATGTCCTCTTAAAAGCGGATTCTTTGGAATATTCTAAGACGAAAATCCTAATACGAAAATGTCGACACTATAATAGTTCTTAAATTATTTGCGATTAAATTTACGAATTATAGAGCTGACATTTCGCGCGCTCAGACATGGTGTTATGACAAGTGATAAAAGTGATACCACGAACAGCGTCGAGATTTTCATACAAATGTGTAATATTTGTATTAAGAAATTATTTCTGCTTTTATTTGAAATATCTATTTGTACATTACATACGCATAATTAATATTTGATCACATTATAAAATCTTAATTCAAGCGAGAGATATTATATGTGTCAAAATTCACAATCACGGAAAAAATAAGTTCACTAAATTTTATCCGACAATCATTTATTTTTAGATAGGGCATAATTTCTAAACAGTTTTATGTATTTTTTTTTGTAAAAAATCCTAGACATCTTGAAAATATTGAAAAAAAGTCATAGAATTATTAATTCTGTATAAGAATAACAGTCTGAAAATGGCCCTATCCAAAAGTCGATAACTAGTTACATAAAATTTAATAAACTTATTTTTTCCATGTATATTTACTTGTCATAACACCGTACCTGAGCGCGCGAAATGTCGCGAATAATTTAAAAACTATTACAGCCTCGACATTTTCGTATTAGGATTTTTGTCTCAGAATATTCTAAAGAATCCGCTCGTAAGAGGACATGCGATGGTTTCGGGATACTCTAATATGTTAAAATATTTTAAGAAAGTACACGAATATTTTATCCATCTGTAGAGAGACGATATTTCGAGATAAGAGTAAACTTTAAGGATAATATGCCGAGCTTACCAGGCTGCACTTCATTGAGTTCAATACCGACACTGGCGAGCGCCGGCGTCGGCGTCGGGACGCCTTGATTCGTGGGGCTGCCGCCGTTTCCGGCGATGGTGGTGGTGGTACTGCCACCGAGGGACAGTCTGTGGGCACCGCAGGCGATCGTCTGGCCCATGTGCGACGTCGGCACCGCTCTGTGGGGACTCAGCAGACCCGCAGGTGCGTGTAACGGCGAGCTGCCCGGCGTCGACGTGTGCGACTGAGACATGTGAGTGTGGCATCCACCAGTGCTCGGCGAACGGCGCGGATGATGCCTCGTGCTGCGAATAATTAACGATCTAATTAACGGAGTCGTGAATCATCCACTCCAGACTACGTAGGAAATTAGACACTTTAATTGAAAATTTTTTTTGGTATTTAATCGAATGAAATAGACAAATCGAAATGTAATTCGATAGGAGCGCTCAACGCGAATTCAAGCTTGTAAATGTAGGATCCATGGGAGAGAGAGAGAGAGAGAGAGAAAAAAAGAGGGAGGAATAATAACGCGGGGAGACACGTGATACGTTTTGCACGCGACATGTGCGGATAACTGACATTGTCACGCGATCGCTGGCCAGTTTGAAGCATACCGCACAGCTGCCTGCCCTCACAGAACCTTTTCGTTGACCACGGCTGACGTATTAGTTTTATCGGCAAAACACGCGGGAATCGGGTATTCTCGAATTCGTTCCTCACGCAACACGAGAGAGTACAAGAACGATCTGTCACGTAACACTTTTAATTCCTTCCATTCGAATTCAACGCGTCCAAACGCGTCCAATTTACCTGGGCTGTCTTCTGGGCGTCAAAGGCGAGCCGTGGCTGATCTGCCCGAGATTGAGCGCGGTGCTTCCGTTCACTCTACACGTGTCCACCCGCTTCCTCGGCGGATCGGCCTCCAATTGTCCCGCGGATCCTCTCATGCCGCCCCTCATTACCTCGAGCTCGTCTTCGCACGCCGGCCTCCTTCGCTTCCTCTCTAACAGCAGGAAGTATATCACCTTCTCCGTGTTGTGGCTGAGGGAACATTTGCGCCATTTCAGATCCCACAGTTGCCTCTCACAATATTTTTCCAACGCTCAAACGCGCGGAAACTAAACTCAAGGTTTCATTCTACGTGAGATAAGTCTTATCTTACTTCGGACTGAGCAGCTCTTGGATGAGTTTGTCGCGCTCCTTGAAGCAGCCAAGACTCGCGATCGCCTGTAGCACGTCGGGATCGATCGCTTCCACGGACGGAATAACGTGCGTCTGCACTACGTCCATCATCGATAGTTCCAGCTCCAATTCGCCCTTGCCCGCCGCCGTTACCCAAATATGCCTATTTATTTCTGCTAACTAAAAGAAATTAACATTGTTTCATTTAAAAAAGTGCCTTGGCGTTTGTAGATACATTTGATATTAAGAAAGAGAGATAAAGAGAATAAATTTTACCGTCAATCTTTTCTCGGGATCGACCTCTATCATGCCTCTGAGCAAATTCTGACACTCGGGCGGCACGAAATGCGGTATGTAAAACAATCCGCGCTTAACTTTCTCCAACAGTTTTCTCAGATTGTCGTCGTCGAAAGGTAAGGCGCCCACTAGAAGCGCGTAAAGTATTACCCCGCAGGACCACACGTCCGCCTTTCTACCGTCGTACTTCTCGCCCTGTTGGGTAAGGAAGGGAAAAGGTAGCAACGTAGTAGTTTTACGGCATCGAGCTCAAAATGGCTATTACTCACTTAATATGCCATTTCTATGTAATTTGATATCGCAAATTGATTGTAATTAAGGGGCACTTACTCTAATGACTTCGGGGCAAGCGTAATGAGGTGATCCGCAGCTGGTCTCCAGCATAGAGCCCGCGGGTTGTAAGGACGCCATTCCGAAATCCGCTATTTTAATGTTATTCTTCTCGTCCAGCAACAAGTTCTCAGGCTTCAAATCTCTATGGCTAAAAAGTAATGTAGCAAAATCAAGCGTGTAAGTTTCCGAGATGTTTTCGTATGGACAATTGTAAGCGGCAAGTGCATGGGATACTCACCATATACTATGACTGTGGCAAAAATCTAACGCGGAAATTATTTGTCGAAAAAATCTCCTCGCTTCCTTCGGGGTCAGTCTGCTCTTTTTAACCAAATAATCGAACAGCTCCCCGCCCGAGACATGTTCCAGAACAAGATATCTTGAAAGAAGAACATGGAAAACGTCATATAAACGTGACATTTATTAAAATTTAAAGTCTCACATTTTCGTCAAATGCTTACAGATATTTTTTGTTTTCATACACATCCGAGAGGCCGAGCACATGCGGATGGTCGATCAGTTTCATAATGGCGATCTCACGCTCCACTTTCATCAACACGGACTCTGAGAGCTTTTCGCGGTTGATAATCTTGATCGCCACTTTCTTGCCCAACACACAATGCACCCCGAGCTTAACTAAACCTGAAATTAGAAAAAGAAACAGGATATTATCTTGTGCGAGCGTACATGAAACTTCGACAAAATTTTCTTATGTTATTAATTATTAAATCATTTGATCTCTATGATAAATAATTATTATTTTCTTTTCTGCTGAATTATTAACTTGCCACGATTTTGCGATCACAGTTGAACGTAGACAAAAAGATGACAAAAAATCGACAGCAGTGAAGCCATCGATACGGAACGTGCATGAATTACTCGGGGATTGAATTATTGGCGAATTTCTACTAAAAAGCCCCGCCGGTCGAGCAGTTGTAATTTTGTCAATTTGCTGTAGTATTCCGAAATATATTAATAGTTCACGTTAATCAAGTACAAATGCATTGATTTGTTATTATTCGCTTCGTGTATTCTCCTCACAATATATTCCTAATTACGCGCTATTGTATCGGCCAAATTCGCGGTAACGTATGACTACCTGATAGCATGCTTTAATCAAGTGCAAATTGTTAATTCGTGTGTGATACAAAATGTTTATTAGAGCCACGCGAAACGTTTGCCGATTAAATTCTTGCAGATTCTACAACGGAATAGAACACCACATCGCTTTGTGGCTACATCTACTGTAATATGAATTACATTGGGGATAAATTACGAGACGTATTTACAATCTGTAGATCGTCCGGATCAGATTTACGATCCTTTTTAACGACAAGAGATAAAAAGCTCCAAGAAGAAGAACCGATGCAAAAAAATGGGGATTTATGAGGTTGGCACAGAATTGGTTTATTAAATCGCTGTCGGAAGTCCACGACAAGTCGGGCCACACAATGTCTTTATCCACTTAAATGGCTGCGCTACCGACGGCTGTACATGGCTTAAGCAGATAAGCGAAGCGAAGAAGAGAGAGAGAGAGAGAGAGAGAGAGAGAAAAAAGAAAAATACGGAAAGAAACTGTCCGTTGTGAGGCGACGATGGAGAGCAATTAAGAATCCCCGTAACGAAGTCGCGTCTATCCGAGGGATTAAAGGGTTTAATCCTAGATAAAGAATCGCGTCGCTTTACACGGCGCGATTACGTAAAAACTGCGAGCATTATTGCAGGCGTTCAATTCTCGCCAAGTGTGATCGACATTGTTTTGATTACTCGAGTGAAAATTAATTTTTTACGTGCGCGTCAGCGTTCTCGGTGTCCGTATCATGCGCTTATTTACATGTCGTCTAAAAATACATTACGTTTCTGTGGCGTTGCGCTGGAATATGTTATAAATAGTCCAAGACACATTTTATGATTGATGGCCATCTTTCAGCCATTCTCGAATCGAAACGCGCGGGATTAAGTTTCATCAGTGATTGACGAGATGACAATTCCTATGGAATTAAACGGGCCCCGACGTTCCCCGTCAAATCCGCTGGCAATTGCGTTAGCGGCTATTGAGACCATCGAGAGTTAAAGTGCACTTCCCCCAAACGATTTACGTCATCCGTGATTTAACGGTGTCGATAGCATATGCATTTACAGAGAGAAACCTTCATGCAATTTAAAACATGTATTTGTCAAGATTACGATCCACAACTCGCGCATATAAACGAATTACGAGTATTGGTGTATCGAACAGCTGAAAGGTCTGACGACGAATCTCTCCGGTATTTAAATTTACGACATTAATATGTTTAATGAATTCTTGAATCTGCTTCGAATGCGTGATGAGAAGCAAAGGATAAGTTTTACGTAAAAAAGATTTCGTGATTGAAGCGTTGCCCAAATTTACGTAATATCGATTCGTCGTTTTCGGTTTTCGATATCCGCCTTTTACACTGAAAAAAAATCCTAGGTAAACTTATAAGATGTATTAAATAATGCAATTTTTGAAATATTTAGTTAGTACACGGAAAAAATAAGTTCATTAAATTTTATGTAACTAGTTATCGACTTTTGGATAGGGCCATTTTCAGACTGTTACTCTTATACAGAATTTTAATATTTCTATAACTTCTTTTCAGTATTTTCAAGATGTCTAGGACTTTTTACAAAAAAAATACATATAACTGTTTAAAAATTATGCCCTGTCCGAAAATAAATGATTGTCAGAAAAAATTTAATGAACTTATTTTTTCCGTATTACCAAATATAATAATAATAACAAAACATTTGATAACAATCATGAACATTTCATTTTTAAAACATTATTTTGTCATAATGACCTATATGTTTAATTGAAACTACTTCACCAAGGTTGGTAATCAAGACTGGATTACTATAAGACTTATCAATATCTTATCAAATATAAAACTTTTATCAAGACTGGATTATTGTAACCAATCTTTTTTTTCTCAGTGTATAATTGCAATTCACACGCCAACGCTTGCCGGGCACTTTTCGCGCTTTCAGCACGTCCGTTCCCCGCAAGAAATCATCGCTCGCGGTTATATTCTTCTTTCCAACGTCTCCATCGATCCCGCCGGTTATAATTCAAACCGCGCTCGCACTCATGTCGCGAGCATGAGCGGCAATTTCATTACCCCGCCCGCGCGCGCGCGGGTCACGGAATTCAAAGCGTGGAGAGGAATTCATTCGTATGATTAACGCGCCGTATTGTCACGTGCCGGAGCATGCACCCCTTTCGAGATGCATGCGGGATCGATATAGTCCGCCAGAGGAAATGACCACCACGAGACTCATCCGCTGAAAGCCGAGCCGCGAATTCATTAACGAGCTTTCGCAAAATTACGTGTTGATCGAAGGTCCGAATTGTGTTTCTATTTAGAAAGCCTCGCGTCTGTGTGTGTTCCCGACAGTTCCATTTCTAGATTTCTAGATATCCTATCTGAAAAGACGAAAAGACGATAAAAAGTAGGAGGTGCTTACTGAAAGAAAAAAAAATGTCTCATCTTAATATTGCTAATTCCCTCCCGCATTTATATGTGCGCGCGCGCGCGAATCGGCGAATCCTTTTTTCCTTGGGACGTTCGTTGTCGTCGACATTATTACTTTCCGGTCCCCTTCCTGATGGCATTTAATTAAAAACGCTTATTAACTGTTTCATAAAGATTTACAATTGTCGTCGAGTTTTTTTTTCGTACGGCAAACGTAGTGGATAGCGGGGACTCTTAAAGCGCAACCACGCTTGTTATTAAAGTATGTACCAAATTACGAGCAACGGAGTGACTCAACAACGGGAGAGAGATATTTGGAAATTAAATCTTCCGTCGTTTCCTTCTGTTTCTTTTATGTTTGTTTAGTAATTCACGCTCTTCATCGTTCGCTCTTCGCTCTTAAAGAGAACATAATCCGATTCTATCAACTTGAAATTGTGTAGCAATAAACGAATGCAATTTTCTTATATATTTTAGGTATGAGATATTATTAGAGATGCCACGATTGTCTCGTTCAATATCAAAATATTTCTAATTCTCTGCCTAGCCGTAACCATTACATGGCATAATTAGTACATTGTCAGTATCGATCGTATAATAGCATCAAATGCCTTCGAAGTGAGAGCAAATTAGTACGGCGGTTAGACTCCCCTCTCTACAAATCTTTGACATGCGAGCTTTCCGTGAAACATTTGCATTATGCCTTTATTTATTTTTCTTTTAATTTATATCGCGAAAAGCTTTTCATCCACTCTCTATATAATTATTTTAATTTATTTTTAAAGATATCTCGACAAAGAACGCGCAGCATGTTATAAAATAAATTGCGATTGTAACTTCTATTTACGGAAGAAAGCTTGCAAAAGTTCACACACCATTCGTAAATATGTATGCGCAACAACATATTCGAAATATTGTTTTGTTTCCCGAGTTTTCTCGATGTACAAGAAAGTTTTGCATGAAATGTGTGTGTATCTATTCTTCGACAATTTGCACGTGTCGCAGTTACGCCGTGAGCTAATCCGAATTGTATTTGAATACGAAACAGAGAACAGAGCTACGTACGTGTACGTGAGGATAGCAAGTTATGATCGGATATTCGAATTGAATCGCTGGCTCACGAAAATGCATTCGGTAACTGTGCCATAAGGCTAATAGTCTTGTCGTGCACCGCCGCAGAATGGCTTCAATTCAATCCCATTATTGCTGTGCCGCGATAACCATCGCGTTAGTTATCGTTTACACGTTACAAATTCTTCTCTTTATTCCACATCGCGCGTTATTATTACGACGACAGAATTCTCAATCCTTCAGATATTTTTAAGAGACATGAAAAATATATTCTTCGTTTCGAAGGGTTGCGTGGGCGCCGAGATAATCAGCGTGAGAATTACACGTGTTCCGTGTTACAATGCGGCGGACCTTGAAGTTTCGCGAAACTTTTACTGCGAATTTCTATCGACCAACGTATCTAAATCTCGATAATTGTTTAGTTTTCTCAAAGGAAACGTGAAAAGAGTCGCTTCGATTCTAATCGCTTGGAAAAGTATCGCTTCGATTCTAATCGCTGAGAAATTTGTGCAAGATTTCGTATAGCCTCACGAATTCACGCGGAACTCGATTGAACGTTCTGGCCTGACTTGATTAGACATTCCTGTGGCCATCGTCGATCGTAGCAACGATTGCAGCGGAGATTTGTAAGCGAAAGAGACAGAAAGAGAGTGAGACGGTGGAGGGGGGAGGGAAGGGGGGAGAGACCGTGCACCACCTACCAGTTTGGCCTTTCCCCAAGGTCTTTTCCAACCGATAAGGGCCGACGTACTGATGGGTCTCCTGGGTGTTGGACCCACCAACGGGGCTCTCCTTGCCCTGCATCGCCGCCGAGCCGCTGCCTTCTTCTTGGTCCGCCAGGTTGAAGGGTTGTCCTGTAAAAACAGCCGACGTCGGGCGTACTGCGTGATCCCACCCCTCTCTCTCTCTCTCTCTCTCTCTCTTACTCCGCGCGTCTTCCGCCCTCGTCGTTATCACTTCCTCGCGAAGCCTGGCACCGGCCTGCCGTGTTCCATCGCGATTTCGCGCGACATCGTGCTCTCTGCCATGGTAACTTTTGCGGTGGAATATGCGATGGGAGTGCTTCGGTGATAACTTGACGGATAAATTGTCTTCGGAGATTATCGTATATTTTTCTTCAGCTTCATTCGGATAGCAGTTCGAGGGCAATCGATGCGACGTGCACGTCGAACGTCAGTTTTTCGTCGGTATTGGTCCAGTCCTTCTCAAAGAACATCGCATACATTTACGGAACGTCGTCGGATCGCACGGATCATTGCCGCTCTTCCGCTTGAATTAATTGAAAACTGTTGCAAATCGCGCGTATACCCATCTCGCTAGACCAGATTTTTACTTCTCGAGAAAGCAACATTCACTGGACGATAGACGATGAGAGACACCGCCAAATACTCCCCAGGCGGGAGCATCACGCACCTAACGCACTATCACTGCACGCACTATCACTGTGACGACCTGACATAATCTTCTTTTATCTTTGGCGGATGCCTCTTGCGAATTCTTTTCATGTTGCCCCCTTCACCGTCGAGACTACCGGAGACGTTTTGCGGAACGGCGATTAGCTGGCGGTCCGCTCATTTGAGTCGGCGGTGCATCGGGCGGACGATAGACACGCGGGGGGGATGTACTTACGGGGAGGATATTCCTGAAGACGCCCGCTGCTGTTGCATCAGTCGATCGTAGCCGGCCACGATTCCACGAACACGGAGTTGGGCGCCATTGTGATTCGAGGAGAGACCTCCTCACCGTATCCCGCCTCGTCGGGGTCGACGTGGCTCACCCCCGACGAAATCGGCCGCTTTTGATCGCTGGCGGCGTCGGCGGCTCCTCCACCTTACGACGGCTCTGCCTCGGTCCGCCAACCCCTCGCGAACCAAGTCCCACTTGGCTCTCGCTGACGATATCCACCCTGCCTGGCAGGCTCGCGCGGAACGACGAATTCGAGTCGACGTGGTGCGCTCGGGGGTTTCCTGGACTCGCGCTCGGACCTCGGCGCTCGCTCGCGCGTACAAGCTTGCAGGAGAGACTACCCTCCTTTTCCACGAGTCGCACTATCACTCTATCCCGCGTGCACTCGAAGATATATCGCTGCGATTCGAGCGATAAGCGGCGTGGATTGCGCTCGCGGCCGGGACTGCGATCCGGGACCCTCTCTCTATCACGACGAGGGGAAACGCTCTCACGGCGAGATCCTACCCTCACTCCGCGCTCTCACGTCGCCTCTGTCTTCATTCGTTTTCGGCTAAACTATGTTCTCATTTTAGAAATGAAATTTAGCCCCGTCTTACGGAACTGACGACGGCCACCACGGCGCTCCCAGTTCGATTATGTGCCGGACACACAGAGGGGGTAGATAGTGCGCGCGCAACCCCACGCCCGCGAACGGGGGACCCTTTCCGCCCTCTGCCGCGCATGGGAAACCACCGCCGAGCGGCGGCGGCGGCGGCGGCGGCGGCGGGAGGGTGTCAGACGGGCCTCGGGAAAACGTGGCGGAGAAAGCCAGCCGCGTGTCTACCTCCGGGGTGGTAGAGTGTGCGATATGCGGGGGTGGCGTCGCCGCCACCGTCGGTACAAAGACGATCGCCGATGGTTCGCGTCCAGGCTTTCGTTCGTGGCTGAGTGAATTCACCGTCATGCGAGGGTGTTTATAGCTCGTCTCTTTTTTTCTGGTGCTAATTTTACCTTATTCAGAAGGCACTAAATAGTCCGTCCCCTCCATCCTTCCATTAAAAAGTGATTCATTGTACTTCGGGCTCTGGCTCTCAAAGTTACATTATACATAGGTAATACATAATAGGTAGTATATAATATATTTATATGCAGAAGTTCAAGATAATATGTAATATGTATAAGTATACTTTTATTAAAATATACTATTTTTAGCCAGTATTTTTCACTTGTACAATCATCGCAAATATATTTATACAGTGAAGAAAGAAAGCATTTGCATCGTCTATAAACGGCACTGAAAAAAAAAGTTTCAACTAAACATGTAGGTCATTACGATAAAATAATGTTATAAAAATGAAATGATCATAATTATTAAACGTTTTGTTATTTATATATTTGGTAATAATAATTAAATATTTAAAAAATTACATTACTAAATGCGTCTTATAAATTTACTTAGAATTTTTTTTTAGTGTACAAAATTTTTTATTTATTATATATGCGTGTACTATTTATGCTGTCAATTTATTTATATTATATATATTTTTATTATTTAAGTTATATAATGTATATATTTTTGTCCCGAAAAAGATATGTTTGAAAGTATAAATAAACACTATTAAAGTCTTTCCGAATTACGACGTTTAATCTCGTTGCTTATCACATTTTGTTCGTTGCTTTATTAGCGGCACGTGCGTTTAATTGGATCCGATAAGTTGATGATTAAAATATATACGCCAAACTTTTACCACTTTTCCATTTATCGGTTGGAACGGGTAATAATACCTCGCAACAAAGTCGGAGCTATATTGTCGTCTCACGGAGAGAGAGTTGTTTCCGTCTCAAACGATAAAATGTGATTTCTCCGCTGGCGACAGAAATGGAATGCCGCAACTGCATTCCACTGTCATTGACGTAACTCGCTCGACTGTCAATGCTTTAACTGACTCGGACGGAAACCAAGGGGTTGTCGACTCAGACGTGGACCTAAACTACTCTCGTTCTCGTTATCGCGATGGAAAGGATATTGTTCTTTGACAAATAATTCGGGTTGACTTGATATGAAACAATTATGGTATTCAATGTAAAAATAGGAAAGTAAAATATTATTTATTTCACTTTCTACGGATTATGCATTAAGTGCAAAAATCGAAATCTAATTTAAGAATTGCCGTGCACAATCTCATACACATATAAAAGTGTTACAGTTAAAAATGTAAATGAATCAATTTAATATAATGTTAAAGATATTTGAGATGAAACGTAATGGCACATTTACATGTTCCATTATATTATTATGTTATATTTTCCAGTAACAGGATCAAAAGTTTGTGTCCGAATTTCGCTACTACCCAATCATGTATTATTCATGATAGAATTAGAGAGGATGAAGACCGCAAAGTCTATCTGATTTATCCCTTCCGTACTGATTAATTATTTATTATTAGCTTAATTATTAACGATTATTTCTCTAGAATTTAATAATAATTTAATAATAATAGCATTATGGATAATAAAAATATAAAATAATAT